>JBBYHL010442314.1:6216-17351 GCA_038381835.1 Adansonia madagascariensis
AAGGGATTTAATTAACATGAAAGAATTTGTTAGAATAAGCATAAAATTATACAAAAATATTAGAAATTCTATTCAAATTAAGCAAGAATATGTATAGAACAATTGAGAAGCGACTACACTCCTAGATTCATTGGGGTTGATGAATCAGGGTTGGTCAGCATATTTTAGAGCATCTTTAGCTATATACTTCTTATAGCTTTGGCTTCTATTTAAATTAATTTAAAAGATGGATGCATTAGTTTAAGAGCTTGTTTTTTATACATTGATCATGGATATTTAATTTTATACGTCGCGTTAAGAATTTATTATATATCTTATTTCTTTTTTAAATAGCTTATAAATTTTTTTTAATATTTCCTAAGATGATTTATTTCACCTTATTACCTTACAAAATAATTAAAAAAATTCTTGACAATGTAAGAGATAATTTCTTGTTATTTTAACGCAGTATTTGCATAATCTTTTCCTTCTAACTATTAAAAGCTCAATCTTGAGAGATTAGAGATAATACAATGTATTAAGATTATGGCACATTTGGGTTCACTGAAATGAAATATAACATGAATAGAATAGCTATTTGGTGAGAATAGGTAATATATTGTTCGTTTAATTGAATGGAATAAAGGAAGAATAATATTACAATATTCGGCTGATTAAAATTATATAAAGGAATAGATAAGGAATATGATTAAAATGACTATTTTAACCTTTAAGTTAAATAATACAATTTACACTTATAAAATGAAATTTATTTTATCAATCCCTTAAATATAATAAAATTTAAATTATAAATATAAAATTTTTAAAATTATTTAATATATTTTAAATAAAATTTTAATATATCATATTTAAAATATTTGAAAATATTAATGCAATAATTAAATAGTAGAGATTTAATAATGTACAATATAAAAAATTTATATTTTAATAATAAAAATATGTTAGTCTCATAAAATTATATTAAATTTATTAAAAGAAAAATTATAGAATTATTAATTTAATGTATTATTTTAATATATATTTCAATAAAAATTATGAATTAAAATTTATAAATAATATAATATAATAATTAAATATTTATATTTATTTAATTATTTAATAAATAAAAATTTTTAATTTTCCCCCTATAATTACCCTTATTTTCTCTCTCCTCCCATCTTCTATTCATACTTTCTCTCTCCTCACTCTCTTATTTTGCTCATATTTTCATAACAAAAACCTAGATCCCATCCCAAACCCAGAATTCGACCATCACTGCCATTTGAGTGCTTCGTTGATCGTTTTGCCGCTTCCCAACTCAAAAAATTTCCATTTCCCACCCAAAGCTTCCTCTCATTCCCCTCTTCTTGTTCTTTTGATTGGTTTCTTAAAGTCTCCAAAAAAGCATAGATCTACATTTAATCCTCGCAACTTTTGTTCTCTGTTTCGTTGCTGGCCACCAAAACGAAGTTCCCCGTTTCCGAATATGTTCTTCCTCTTTGTCTCCTCTTCTTGCTTGATGAATTTAAAACCTTAAAACCTCCTATAATGACCCTAAACCAAAACCTTAACAGAGAGAAACTTTTGTTCTCTTTTGAAACTTTAGTTACAGTGGTCGAATAGCTGCAATGTGTTAAATATAATATAAGGTTTTTGATTTTTGTTATGAATAATAGTTGTTATTTAAACTCATGGTGATGGATATTTTGGGAAAAAATTTTTCCCTTATTCCTCATGGGGTCTGAACAGCCATTCAGACCTCCAACCCTTGAATCCCTATTACGGGACTTTAGGGAATAGAGGCAAACTGCTTATTTCGCTAAATGATTGAATCGGCGAACCAAACCTTTAATTTACTGTGCTGTTCAGAATAGAGGCGGAATGGAATCACCATTCCGCCGAACCAAACACGCCTTTAGTTCTTTGGGCATGAAATTTGAAGTCTAGGAGATTGTTAACATTAATTAATAGATAAAGTAGAGGGATAATACGTATAGTTGTAGTTGGTTCTATAAAATATATAAACTACAAATAATAAAAAAGAAAGACTAGAAATATACTTAGCATTAAATCTTTTTCCTATATATGCCATCATAACTTTTCTCGGTCTCAATAATTGGATTTTGTAGCCGTCATCACCATCTTTTATAAGTATGAGTTTTTTTGCCAAATCTTTATGAATTGGACTTCTTGTCTTCTGATAGATTATTAAATAAAAAGAATTAATTTTCTTTGCTTTGGAATATTAAAGTTGCGACCAATTGCTTGGCTAAAACAATATTCAACTCAACTGAAAATCATACGGTGAAATCTACAGTTTAACACGGTTTTGATCAGAAGTTTCTTGTAATTGGCTACTACTATAAGTTTCTTTTCAGCATAAGCTTTTCTTCTTGGTAAAACCCCATAAATATTTCATCGTATAGCAGTGCTTCTCAAACCATTTAACAAATACTTGAACTTCTCAAGCCATTGTAACGGTACTACAACCATGGAATCAACCAGTTCTTCATCATAGGCTTAACTGCAACCGAAGGCCCCTCCGGCACGACCCTAAGTACAGGAGAAAGTCCTCTAGCGTAATCATGGCTTCAAGTAGGGGGAGGTAAACTTGTTGCTGAAAGCATGATTGTGCCACGAACGCGGATTAAAGAGATGAAGATTTCCCCTATTTTTATATAAAACCAATTTGTTAAATAATTAATTATTGAAAATACAATTATTATCTTATTGATATTTAAAATAATTGATTTTATAAATTTTAATATTCAACATGTATATATATTATGATTTATATTATATAAACATATAAATATAATTGTACAAACTAATAATTAAATCAAAATGGACAGGATGACTATACTTAAACAAGAAATAAGTCTAAAGTTTCAGAGCTAGTAAGACAATACTAAAAAGAAAAATTACTGTTGCCAACAATAATATAGTTTGTTAGTAGAATATTGGATTTTTAGTTCTAATGATCAGGTTCAAACACTAACAACATTAATCATTAAAAAAATATTACTATTATTTACTGCTCAATTATTAGTTCTAATGGTCTAATAACTAAAAGGTTTTTTTTTTTTATTTTAAAGAAATCGCGATTAAAAATTGCTGGATATATATAGTATATATTTAAATATTTTAATAATATATTATTTGAAATGGTAATTATTAAATAGTAACATCTTATGAAGATAAAATTATAATTGTATTTTATATATTATTAACTTATGATTAAAATAATAAAGATATTAAATAAAATTGATAATCAAGTTTTTTTATTTATAAAAATCATTTAGTTACAATTTGATCATTCTTGTTTTTACTATATTATGGGCTTATAATTGAGTTGGTCTTAAGTCATTTTTGGCTCGGGTTATTTTTTTCAGGTTTTCTCAAGCTAGGTTCTTGAGGGTTCAAATTTTTACTAATGAGTTTTCAGGTTCATTCTTTTGCCACATCTAAACAAAACTTTAGGATAAAGAAATGTTTGACATCATATTTTGATTTTCAATTAATATTTTTATGAAGAAATTTACTTTTTTATTTCAAATTAATTACCTGAAAACTTGTTTTGTTATTTAAAATATATTAAAATATTAAAATTTATTTATTAATATTTATATATATTTTCATTATTTTAATTTTTATTATTATTTAAATGATAATTCAAATAAAATGATACCAAACCAAATTATTAAAAATCTATTCAAAATTCAACTCAATCAAACTGGATTCGCTTGATCATCATGCAAATCTATCACCGTCCTATCAAATATTTGCCAATACAAGTTTCCTTACGCATGCTCATGAAAACAACGAATCCATCCTTCTTTTGTCATTCCAAAACTTTATATATATATATATATATATATATATATATATATGGAAATTATTCTATGATTAGGGTAAAGAAATTGCATATATTTTGTGGCGAGTTTTACTTATTTTAGAAACAAAGCAAATTATCATCGTTGACGTTTAAATTACAAGGATTTGTTGGATTGCACGACGTTTTGATTCTTTTTTTTTTTTTTTTAAATAAGTATGCTATATTCCATTAATCGTTTCAGATTTTTTTTTTTTTTTTACTTTGTTCCACTTTAGTCCAAAAATTTTACGTTGTTTCATTTTGGGTTCTAACCTTTTAAAATGGTTTAATTTTGATCATTTCCTAAAATAATTTTATTAATATTGAAATAAATTCCATATTGTAGCTTACACGGCACACTATGTGGGCATTCTCTTGGCATGTCATGTTCGTATTTTTCTCAATTCTTGACATGAAAAAAAAAATTGACAAAATGATCAAAATAACATGTCCTTTAACAGGTTAAGGATCCAAATGAAACAATTTGCATGTATAGTACTAAATTGGAATCATTGTAAATCGTTAGAAACAAAGTAAATTTACATGTTGACATTTAAATTTCAAGGCAATTTGCTCTATCGTTGGAGATTTTAAGCATTTCTTATTCAATTATGAAATACTTTACGATGAAATTGTGGAGACTCGCACTCAACCTACGAGGTATTATCTGCTTTAGCCCATTAGACCTCTCGGTTTTGTCCCCAAAAGGCACCTCGCAAGTATAGGCTTAAGTGTCAATATATATATCATGACAAATCCTCAAAGATTTTTGATGTGGGATTGGAGTGTTACAAACTTCCCTCGTTTTAAAACTCGTCAAACCCAATACGGAATAGATAGAATCAATACAGAGCAGACAAAACTAGGATCACACCAAGCGTTAGGATTCTAGAGGTGGCTCCTACCGTGTAGCGCTTAGCTCCTGCAAGATTCTAAAGGTGGCTCCCACGGTATAGCACTTAGCTCTCGTCGACTAGAGATTGCGCTCTGATACTATTTGTGGAGACTCGCACTCAACTTGCAAGGTATTGTCCTCTTTGGCCCAATAGACCTCACGGTTTTGTCCCTAAAAATCGCCTTGCAAGTATAGGCTTAAGTCTTAACATATATATCATGGCAAATCCTCAAAGATTTTCGATGTGCGATTGAGGTGTTACAGAAATATAATATGAATTAATTTGCAAACTATAGATGAATGAATGTTGCTCCACAGGGACTTCATTTATATGAAGTACCTAATTTTTAACTTTTCGTTTTATAATTTGATTGATTTAGGTGTACAAATATGGGAAAAAAAGGTTCAATTGTATAACTTTGGAAATTTCTTACTGATTTCGATTCATCTCTGAAGAATATGCTTTTTAACCTTAGCTTGCCAGATCAAAAGTAGTAATTTAAGTCTTTGGTTTGTTCATGCATGTATATTTTCAAGTTCAGAGAAGAATAATTATTGAATAACAATAACAAGGAAGAAAAATACCTAATAGAGTAGTCATCCAAATCGTAGTCGTCCAAAGAACATATACTCTCTATACCGTATAATAGTAGTAATCCAAATCATCAATCTAATCAAGCTATAACACTTTCAAATGAGTTAATTTGTAAGCTTTAGTTAAGGCTTGTTTAAAGATCCGAGTTATCTTTCTAAATCTAAAAGTCTGCTCTATATTTGAAAATATTTCATATTTAGATAGTCATTTTTAAGGGAGATCAATCATTTTTAAGAAAGATCAATTTTCAGAAGGAATCAATCTCTTTGTGTGTAAATTAGGCAAGTTTGGATAGTAATTTTACATGAGCAGCTTGGACTTTGAGCAAAGTTTTATCCCCATAATTCGGGCTAGAATAGACATAAGACAATATATATATATATATATATATATTAGTATAAAATCTAAACTTGATCCATGAGTAGCTATAGTGAAGGTCAACTGCACATCAATTCTAATTTTCCTCCTTGGGAAGTTTTGCAATTATGATTTTGGGAAATCAATAACGTAACTTGAAAATCTTTCAATGTGCAAAATGTGTATTAAAAAATTATATCCACAGAACAATGGAGAAGCGAGTACCGTTTCCAAATTCAAAGGATACTTATGAACTTTTGATTTTAGTGATAAGCCTATGTATTTTCCTGATCTAACACAAAGTACGAAGCACGCTTTCGTAAGAAAAAATATTTTCTAGCTTGATTTATGAATAGTTAGGAATGTAAGGGGATGTTACCATGCAATCTCAGCATAGAAGACAATATGTATATAATAATAATTATGGCGTGTAACGAAATATATATATGTATATGCAATGATTATGGCATGTAACAGAATTTAAATGGATGTCGGCATAAAAAAATAAAGTGCTAGATGGACCATTGTTTTCTTTTCAGCAAATAGATGGAATTTGATAGAGTTTCGAGGAATTTAGTAGTGTTGAAGAATTTAAATAAAAGGTAAAATATTGTAAGAAGATTATAATTTTTGTTACATCACGATTGTTAACAATCGCATTTAGAACTATATATGCTAAGGACTTATACTAGCATTGGCTTCTATTAAAATTAGTTTTTAAAAAATGGGGCATTTGTTTAAGAGCTTGTTTTTTCTATGTTGATAGTTTTTTTTTTTTTAATTTTACAAGCAACATTAAGAATTTATCACATATCTGTCTTCTTTTTCAATAGTTTTTTTTGTTGAAATTAATCACGTAAGTGCACGTATCGCAACAAGTAATATAGTAATAAAGTAGATTGTCAATCCCACAAAGGAATTGATACTAATTTGTTAAGTACTAAAATTAAAACAACTTAATCTTATTCAAACAATCGATTAAAAATTACTAATAACGATAATAATAATAATGATAATGATGATGATGATAATAATAATAATAAAGCAAATAATAAATAATAAAAGCATAGGCTTACAATTTTCCTCGACACTATTTGAATAAAACTCTATCTTCTTAACTTAACTAATAGTAATGAGTTGTTAACCTAGAGTCTAATTTATTTATAAGTATCTTCCGATAGTCTTATAAATATATATCTTAATCAATTTACTATATGCCTATGCAAATTGAATTAAAAGAAACTCATTAAGCTTAGACTCTAATTTGGTTACACATGGTATGCTTGTATATTCCTATCTAACATGCAAATCAATTCATCCTGATAAATATATATGAAACATATGTCATTTAATCCAGGTCTAAATACAAAATTTCCTTTTCCTAGTTCATCAAGGTTACCAAATCAATCTAATTGGTGATCAAGCAATTGAAGCATTAAGAATAAGATTGAACAAATAACTCAATTATCATTAAATCAAGAAAATAAAATAAAATAATCCAAATTACATATTGAGTTCATTGCAACCCTAGAAAAATAAATCTAGTTCATAATAACTATATAAAATTAAGGAGTTTCATCATCATAAATAATACAAGAAAGATAAAAAGAGTAAAAAGAAAGAGAAAACTAGGATTGGTCGGATCTTTGATCTTCAAATTTTCCCAAAATCTCTGCAGGTTCTTGAATATTAAGGTGGCTTTTCTCATCTTTAAAAAACTAGAGAAAAATAAAATTATAGAATATATGAGATTTCTTTGATGTCTCTAAGTTTAATCCTAAGATTCTTATTTATAGGCAAAACCCTGAAGGTAGAAACTTGGTTTCCAAGTAGCTTAAACATATTATTTTTGAAAATTGCCAAAGTTAATCAATTTCCTTGATTGAGTCTACTTTACTTCTTGATTAAGCTGTTGCACTTTTGAAAATTCCTTTGGGTTTTGACCTACAAAAATATAAAAATTATTTAAATAACTGAATAATTAAAATATAAGGAAAGTAAATAATACTAAATTAAAACTACTAAAAATAAATAAAATAATACTCTTATAAATAAAATTTAAATAAAAATCTCTAAGACTTGGCTAATTTAATATGAATAATGAGACTAATAACTTTATTTATAGAGTTATCAGTTTCTAAATTTTTAATATATCCTAAGATCATTGTGTCACCCAATTAACCTTATTTGTAAAATCAAAAAAAAAAATTCTTAATATCGTGTGATATAATTTCTCGTTATTTAATGTGATATGGCATATCTTTTTCTTGTAATTATTAAAAACTGAACCTGGAGAGATCAGAGATCACTAAAAAACTTAAAAGAATTGAGAACTATCAATAATCATCTTCAGAAGATGAAAAATCATCCCTGAATATTTTAGGGAAGATATATCATTCCTAATAGTCATCCTCTGAAACTATCTCTTTGAAAAGTTTTAGGATGACATTTGTCTACAATACTGTTAAAGAAAGGACAATATTCACCCCCAATACTGCTAAATTCAAGTAAAGAGATTTTTTTATCGTCCCCTTATATTATTCCTTGACATCTCCTATTTTATGGTGGATTATAAAATATATTAAGATTAGTTCTTTGGACATGAAATAAGTATAGAGATTTTAGCAATAAACAAATAAAGTAGAGAGATAATATCAAAACAATATAGTTATAGTTGGTTCTATGAAGTATATAAATTACAAATACTTTTTACTAAATAAAAAAGTCTAAAAATATATTTAACCTCAAAATTTTTCCTATATTTGCCATCATAATGCAGGCTTTTTTATTTAATTATTATTTTTTATTTTAGTAATTAAGCTGACTTAAGATTATTTCTTAAAATGTGCTGATTTTGGTTACAGCTGGGAAATCATCATTTCAAATGATGATTTCTCAACAAATTTTTTTCTAGCATGAGGGGAATCATTCATTCGTTGGGCAATTTCTGTTCATGGTGACCAGGAAGCCGCCTAATAAACTAGTGGCTTTCCATGTTATTTAAAAAGAAAAAATGCTTTCGTAATTTATATAAATTATTTACAGATTTGTTATATTTTTTACATAACGCATTTTACTTCGTTTTAATGTGCTAAATAATTATTTTGGAAGATATAATTTTTTATGATAGTGTATTATTTCTATCATTTATATTATGTTACTTATGTTCATTATAAGAGTTTACATAAATGAATATTGATTCACTTATGTTATGATAAATAAAAAAGAAATTGCATTTCATTAAAAACAATTTCTAGTATTATCATTGATATGAACTCTCTCCCAATGTGTCAAATTGATAAGGATGTTTCTTACGGGTATAGCCTTCATTCTTACATAATCCATAAAGCTTTGGTTGACCTCTCTCCCTAATGTCCATTTCATTATGAATACAAATTGGTTTTGGTTGACCTTATGTACTTCTCCATAATTTTGGATTAGGACATAGTTATGGACCATTATATTTCAGCCAATAACCTTTATTTCTGATGGGTTGAAACTCATGTCGATTAAAATTGGATATAGTCTCTAGTCTATAAACATTGTCCATATATTGCATGCAATCTACATAGACATAAGCAAAAGCAGTAACAGCATGGGAACATGGGAACCTTTATGCTTAAAACTTCCCACAGTCACACCACATATTAGTAAGATTTACTTAGTAGTTTAAAGCAATAACTCTTTTTTATGGGTTTTCTAACTCTTCAAATAGAAAAGATTGATTTGCTTATGTAAACCCATGAAAAAATGGGAGTTCACTTTCCTTCCATTTTCTTGCATGGTATATATGACTATTTCACTAAAAATATGGCCTGCTGCCGTAATTGCCAGTTACTTGTTCCCTATCTTAATGAAAAGTTCTATGAATCTAAAATATGTTGCTTGCATTAAAGTAGTTATGGGAAAATGATGTGTCCCTTTTAACATTGAATTGATACATTTAGCTAGGTTGGTTATCATATGGCCATAACGTTTTCCCTCATCATAAGATTAAGCCTATTTCTCTTTCAAGATCTCATCAATACATTCAGCTATTGTTGCATTCTTTGCATGTAGATTTTGATAGTACCAACAAAAATGAGGTTGCTTCAATTCATATGCTATTAAAATAGAAATAAAGTTATGATTACATACTCATGTTAACAAATTATTCATGTAAGTCATTGTCATTAAACCTCTTTATGAAGTTAGCTGCAATATGTCAAATGCAGTACAAGAATATGCATTTTGAGGATTCCATGCACTACCTAAGTGTCTAATCACAGCTTTAATGGATTCATGTTGATCAGAATTCAAGCATATGCCAAGTCTTCTTACCATATGTCTATGCAAATTATTGAGAAAAAATAAACAAGACTCTTGTCTCACCCTCCGTAATGGCAAAGCCAATTAGTATTATATTTTAATTGCCATCTTGTGCAACAGCTAACAACAATATACTGTCTATTCACATAATTAGTTTACAAAAGGAAAGCCTTCGATGCAAGATTTATATGTCCTAACAAGTAGTTGGAAAAAATGCTTATAAGGACTATTTTATACAACTATGGTTCACAACTCCACAATTATGCCAAGAACAAAATGTTGCATTACACTTAACCATCTTGGCAGATTATTATATGATTTATCCTAATCTCCATTTATTTGAACAATTGTTTTATAGTTTGCTATCCATGTTTTCTTGTAAGAGGTTATGTATCCATACCTGTTTCATATCTCCATAACCAATATTGAAATGATAATTGCCAGATTTGCTTGAACTAATGATAAAATGCAGGAATAAATCATGTTAGAATATAAGTTCAAATGATCTTATGAAATTCTTCTAGATGCACAAGTACGAGGCCCATTATTTTTAATCTTCCATATTGGCTTCTTTTTGAACAATGTTACCCTTAGGCCCAAGTTGCATCCCTACACATATATTATACACTTATCATGATATTTGTTTGATGTAGATTCTACTACTTTATAATCTACGGAGTTTTTGATGTTATAGTGCTTTATACCTGAAAGCACAGCCTCTTTCGTTGCAAATTCTATCTCAGAAAAAGGATCACCATTAGATGGATTCAAACTTGTCAGCATACCTAACGTATAAGCATTGCATCTAGATCAAGGGTGCACATATGGGATGTAGGCTCATACTGATAAAGAAAACCACTAGCTCTGCCACTATATGACAAAAAAGAAACGTTGATATCAGCAATGAAATCTACGTCAAAATCATTATTGCCATCACTTCGTCAAATTCAACATATTCTTTGGACTTAGTAAGTCACTAATATATTCACCGTAGGCTTCAAATAGCATATCAGCATCCACATTAAATGAACTTGGTCCTTGAGCTTCCATTTCAATACCTTAAATTGGAGACTCTGTCATCATAGAGCTGTATTGCTCATCATCTTTGGCACTGATGAATAATGAAA
>JBBYHL010442384.1:0-17336 GCA_038381835.1 Adansonia madagascariensis
CTTATGAAACCAAAGCATCAATACCATTTATCCCAATGAGGAGAATATGTTTATGGTGCCCAATCATGAAATAAAAGTAGAGTATTATGTGAATCCATGTTTTTTCCAATTGAAAAATAAACTTTAATGCTAAAAATGGCCAAATGAGAAGTATTTCTTATGAAACCAAAGCTTGAATACATTTATCCCAATGGGGAGAATGAATTTGTGTTGCCTAATCATTAAAAGGAAGGAGATTATTATGTAAATTCTTGTTTATCCAACTGAAAAATGAACTTCTATACTAAAAATGGTAGAAAGAGATGTTTTTCCATTGAAACCAAAGCTTCATTATCATTTATCTCAATGAGGGGAATGTGTTTATGATGCCTAATCATTAAAAGAGAAGAGATTATTATGTGAATCTGTGTTTGTCCAAAAGCAATGAACGAACATTAATTCTAAAAATGGTAAAAAAAGATGTTTTTCTTAGACACCAAAGCATGAATATCATTTATCCCAATGAGGAGAATGTGTTTATGGTGTCAAATCATGAGAAGAAAGGAGATTATTATGCGAATTCGTGTTTGTCCAAATCGACGAACGAACATTAATTCTAAAAATGGTTGAAAAATAAGCTTTTCTTGTGAAACCAAAGCATTAATTCATTTATCACATTGAGGAGAACACATTTATGGTGCCCAATCATTAAAATATAAGAGATTATTATGTGAATCCGAGTTTATCCATTTGAAAAACGAAGTTTAATTCTAAAAATTGTGAAAAGAGATGTTTTTTCTTATGAAACCAAAGCTTCCATATCATTTATCCTAATGAGGAGAAAGTGTTTATGGTGCCAAATCATTAAAAAAAAAGAGATTTTTATGTGAATCAGTGTTTGTCCAAATCAACGAATAAACATTAATTCAAAAAATGGTAGAAAGAGATGTTTATCTCATGAAACCAAAGCATGAATATCATTTATCCTAATGAGGAGAATGTGTTTATTGTGCCTAATCATGAAATGAATAGAGATTGTAATGCGAATCCGTGTTTGTCCAAATTGATGAACGAACATTAATTCTAAAAATGGTAGAAAGAAAAGTTTTTCTCTTGAAACCAAAGCATCAATTCATTTATCCTAGTGCAAAGAATGAATTTATGGTGCCCAATCATTAAAAGAAAGGAGATTATTATGTGAATCCGTGTTTATCCAATTGAAAAATGATCTTTAATTCTAAAATTTATGGAAAGAGATGTTTTTCGATTGAAGCCAAAGCTTCAATATCATTTATCCTAGTGAGGGGAATGTGTTTATGGTGCCTAATCATTAAAAGAAAAGATATTATTACATGAATCTGTGTTTGTCCAAATCGACGAACGAACATTAATTCTAAAAATGGTAGCGATGTTTTTCTTACGAAACCAAAGCACGAATATCATTTATCCCAATGAGGAGAATATGTCTACGGTGCCTAACCATGAAAAGAAAGGAAATTATTATGCAATCCATTTTTGTCTAATTTGACAAATGAACATTAATTCTAAAAATGGTAGAAAGGGAAGTTGTTCTTATGAAACCAAAGCATCAATTCATTTATCCCAGTGTGAAGAATGAATTTGTGGTGCCCAATCATTAAAAGAAAGGAGATTATTATGTGAATCCATGTTCATCGAATTGAAAAATGATCTTGAATTCTAAAAATCATGAAAAGAGATGTTTTTCCATTGAGGCCAAAGCTTCAATATCATTTATCCTAATGAGGGGAATGTGTTTATGGTGCCTAATCATTAAAAGAAAAGAAATTATTATGTGAATTCGCATTTGTCCAAATCAACGAACAATCATTAATTCTAAAAATGTAGAAAGAGCAGTTTTTCTTACGAAACCAAAGCATCAATACCATTTATCCCAATGAGGAGAATGTGTTTATGATGCCCAATCATGAAATGAAAGTGGGGTATTTTGTGAATTCATGTTTTTCCCAAATGAAAAATAAACTTTAAGTCTAAAAATGGCCGAATAAGAAGTATTTCTTATGAAACCAAAGGATGAATACATTTATCCTAATGGGAGAATGAATTTGCGGTGCCCAATCATTAAAAGGAAGGAGATTATTATGTAAATTCATGTTTATCCAATTGAAAAATGAATTTTAATACTAAAAATGGTACAAAGAGATTTCTTCCATTGAAACCAAAGCTTCAATATCATTTATCTCGATGAGGGGAATATGTTTATGGTGCCTAATCATTAAAAGAAAACATATTATTATGTGAATCCGTGTTTGTCCAAATCGACGAACGAACATTAATTCTAAAAATGGTAAAAAGAGATGTTTTTCTTACGAAACCAAAGCATGAATATCATTTATCCCAATGATGAGAATGTATTTATGGAATCATGAAAAGAAAAGAGATTATTATGCGACTCTGTGCCTGTCAAAATCAATTAACGAACATTAATTTCAAAAATGGTAGAAAGAGAAGTTTTTCTTATGAAACCAAGGCATCAATTCATTTAACCCAGTGCGAAGAATGAATTTGTTGTGCCCAATCATTAAAAGAAAGGAGATTATAATGTGAATCCATGTTTATCCAATTGAAAAATAATCTTCAATTCTAAAAATCATGGAAAGAGATGTTTTTTCATTGCAGCCAAAACTTCAATATCATTTATCCTAGTGAGGGGAATGTATTTATGGTGCCTAACCATTAAAAGAAAAAAAGATTATTATGTGAATCCACATTTGTCTAAATTGACGAATGAACATTAATTCTAAAAATGGTAAAAAGAGATGTTTTTCTTTTGAAACCAAAGCATAAATGTCATTTATCCTAATGAGAAGAATGTGTTTATGGTGCCTAATCATGAAAAGAAAGGAGATTATTATGCGAATCCGTGTTTGTCCAAATTGACAAATGAACATTAATTCTAAAAAAGGTAGAAAGAGAAATTATTCTTATGAAATCAAAACATCAATTCATTTATCCCAGTGTGGATAATGAATTTGTGGTGCCGAATCATTAAAAGAAAGGAGATTATTATGTGAATCTGTGTTTATTCAATTGAAAAATGATCTTTAATTCTAAAAATCATGGAAAGAGATGTTTTTCCATTGAAGCCAAAGCTTCAATATCATTTATCCTAATGAAAGGAATGTGTTTATGGTGCGTAATCATTAAAAGAAAAGAGATTATTATGTGAATCCACGTTTGTCCAAATCGACGAATGAACATTAATTCTAAAAATGTAGAAAAAAAAGTTTTTCTTATGAAACCAAAGAATCAAAACCATTTATCCCAACGAGGAGAATCTGTTTATGGTGCCCAATCATGAAATGAAAGTAGAGTACTATGTGAATCCTTGTTTTCCCAATTGAAAAATGAACTTGAATTCTAAAAATGGCCGAATGAAAAGTATTTTTTATGAAACCAAAGCACGAATACATTTATCCCAATGGGGAAAAGGAATTTGTGTTGCCCAATCATTAAAAGGAAGGAGATTATTTTGTGAATTCGTGTTTATCCAATTGAAAAATGAAATTTATTACTAAGAATGGTAGAAAAAGATGTTTCTCCATTGAAACCAAAGTTTCAATATCATTTATCCTAATGAGTAAATTGTGTTTATGTTGCCTAATCATTAAAAAAAAGAGATTATTATGTGAATCCGCATTTGTCCAATTTGATGAACGAACATTAATTCTAAAAATGGTAGAAAGAAAAGTTTTTTTATGAAACCAAAGCATCATACCATTTATCCCAATGAGGAGAATGTGTTTATGGTGCCCAATCATGAAATAAAGTAGAGTATTTTGTGAATCCGTGTTTTTCCCAATTGAAAAATGAACTTTAATTCTAAAAATGGCCAAGTGAGAAGTATTTCTTATGAAACCAAAGCATGGATACATTTATCCTAATGGAAAGAATGAATTTGTGGTGCCCAATCATTAAAAGGAAGGAGATTATTATTTAAATTCGTATTTATCCAATTGAAAAATGAACTTTAATACTAAAAATGGTACAAAGAGATTTTTTCCATTGAAACCAAAGCTGGAATATCATTTATCCCGATGAGGGAAATGTGTCTATGGTGCCTAATCATTAAAAGAAAAGAGATTATTATCTGAATCTGTGTTTGTCCAAATCGACGAATGAACATTAATTCTAAAAATGATAAAAAGAGATGTTTTTCTTACGAAACCAAAGCATGAATATCATTTATCCCAATAAAGAGAATGTGTTTACAGAACACGAAAAGAAAAGAGATTATTATGCAACTCTATGCCTGTCAAAATCAATGAATGAACATTAATTCTAAAAATGGTAGAAAGAGAAGTTTTTCTTATGAAACCAAGGCATCAATTCATTTAACCCAGTGCAGATAATGAACTTGTGGTGCCCAATCATTAAAAGAAAGGAGATTATTATGTGAATCTATGTTTATCCAATTGAAAAATGAGCTTTAATTCTAAAAATGGTAGAAAGAGATGTTTTTCTTATAAAACCAAAGCATGAATATCATATATACCAATGAGGAGAATATGTTTATGGTGCCTAATCATTAAAAGAAAAGAGATTATTACGTGAATCCATGTTTGTCCAAGTCGATGAACGAACATTAACTCTAAAAATGGTAGAAAGAAAAGTTTTTCTTATGAAACCAAAGCTTCAATTCATTTAACCTAGTGCAGAGAATGAATTTATGGTGCCCAATCATTAAAAGAAAGGAGATTATTATATGAATCCATGCTTATCCAATTGAAAAATGATATTTGATTCTAATATGGTCGAAAGAGATGTTTTTCCCTTGAAACCAAAGCTTCAATATCATTTTATCCCAATGAGGAGAATGTGTTTATGATGCCTAATCACTAAAAGAAAAGAGATTATTATGTGAATCCATGTTTGTCCAAATTGACGAACGAACATTAATTCTAAAAATAGTCGAAAGGGAAGTTTTTCTTATGAAACCAAAGCATCAATTCATTTAACCTAGCACAGAGAATGAATTTGTGGTGCCCAATCATTAAAAGAAAGGAGATTATTATGTGAATCTGTGTGTATCCAATTGAAAAATGAGCTTTAATTCTAAATATGGTAGAAAGAGATGTTTTTCCCTTGAAATCAAAGCTTCAATATCATTTATCCCAAGGAAGAGAATGTGTTTATGGTGCCTAATCATTAAAAGAAAAGAGATTATTATGTGAATCAGTGTTTGTCCAGATTGACGAACAAACATTAATTCAAAAAATAGTAGAAAAAGATGTTTTTGTTATGAAACCAAAGCATTATATTATTTATACCAATTAGGAGAATGTGTTTATGGAATCACAAAAAAAAAGTAGATTATTATGCGGCTTTGTGCATGTCCAAATCGACGAATGAACATTAATTATAAAAATAGTAGAAAGAGAAGTCTTTCTTATGAAACTAAGGCATCAATTCATTTAACCTAGTGCAGAGAATGCATTTGTGGTGCCAAATCATTAAAAGAAATGAGGCTATTATGTGAATCCTGTTTACCCAACTGAAAAATGATATTTAATTCTAAAAATCATGGAAAGAGATGTTTTTTCGTTGAAGCTTCAGCTGAAGCTTCAATATCACTTATGCTAATAAGGTGAATGTGTTTATGGTGCCTAATCATTAAAAGAAAAGAGATTATTTTGTGAATTTGTGTTTGTCCAAATCGACAAATGAACATTAATTCTACAAATGGTAAAAAGAGAAGTTTTTCTTATGAAACCAAAGCATCATTTCATTTATCCCATTGAGGAGAATGAATTTGTGGTGCCCAATCATTAAAAGATAAGGGATTATTATGTGAATCTGTGTTTATTCAATTGAAAAACAAACTTTAATTCTAAAAATCATAGAAAGAGATTTTTTTTTTTTTAAGAAACCAAATCATGAATATCATTTATACCAATGAGGAGAATGTGTTTATGGAATCACAAAAAGAAAGTAGATTATTATGCGACTCTGTGCCTATCCAAATTGTCGAACGAACATTAATTCAAAAAATGGTAGAAACAGAAGTCTTTCTTATGAAACCAAGGCATCAATTCATTTAACCCAGTGCAAAGAGTGAATTTGTGGTGCCCAATCATTAAAAGAATGGAGATTATTATGTGAATCTATGTTTATCCAATTGAAAAACAAGCTTTAATTCTAAATATGGTCGAAAGAGATGTTTTTCCCTTGAAACCAAAGTTTTATCATCATTTATCCTAATAAGGAGAATGTGTTTATGGTGCGTAATCATTAAAAGAAAAGAGATTATTATGTGAATCCTTGTTTGTCCAAATCAACGAATGAACATTAATTTTGAAAATGGTTGAAAGAGAAGTTTTTCTTATGAAACCAAAGCATTAATTCATTTAACCCAGTGTAAAGAATGAATTTACTAAGCCCAATAGTTAAAAGAAAGGAGATTATTATGTGAATCTGTGTTTATCCAATTGAAAAACGAGCTTTGATTCTAAATATGGAAGAAAAAGATGTTTTTCCCTTGAAACCAAAGCTTCAATATCATTTATCCCAAGGAGGAGAATGTGTTTATGGTGCCTAATCATTAAAAGAAAAGAGATTATTATGCGAATCAGTGTTTGTCCAGATTGACGAACGAATATTAACTCTAAAATGGTAGAGAGAGGTGTTTTTCTTATGAAACCAAAGCATGAATATCATTTATACCAAAGAGGAGAATGTGTTTATGGAGTCACGAAAAGAAAGTAGATTATTATGCGACTTTATGCCTGTCCAAATCGATGAACGAACATTAATTCTAAAAATGGTAGAAAAAGAAGTTTTTCTTATGAAACCAAGGCATCAATTCATTTAACCTATTGCTAAGAATGAATTTGTGGTGCCCAATTATTAAAAGAAAGGAGATTATTATGTGAATCTGTGTTCATCCATTTGAAAAATGAGCTTTAATTCTAAATATGGTCGAAAGAGATGTTTTTCCCTTGAAACCAAAGCTTCATCATCATTTATCCCAATGAGGAGAATGTGTTTATGGTGCCTAATCATTAAAAGAAAAGAGATTATTATGTGAATCCGTGTTTGTCCAAATCGACGAATGAACATTAATTCTAAAAATGGTAGAAAGTGAAGTTTTTCTCATGAAACCAAAGCATCAATTCATTTATCCTAGTGCAGCGAATGAAATTATGGTGCATAATCATTAAAAGAAAGGAGATTATTATGTGAATCCGTGTTTATCCAAATGAAAAATGAACATTAATTCTAAAAATCTTGGAAATAGATGTTTTTCTTGTGAAACCAAAGCTTCAATATCATTCATCCCAAAGAAAACAACATTTTTATGGTGCCTAACCATTAAAAGAAAAGATATTATTATGTGAATCTGTGTTTGTCCAAATCAAAGAACGAACATTAATTCTAAAAATGGTAGAAAGAGAAGTTTCTCTTATGAAACCAAAGCATCAATTCATTTATCCCACTGAGGAGACTGAATTTATGGTGCCCAATCATTAAAAGATAAGAGTTTATTATGTGAATCCGAGTTTATCCAATTGAAAAACGAACTTTAATTCTAAAAATGGTAAAAAAAGATTTTTTTTCTTATGAAACTAAAGCTTCAATATCATTTATCCCAATGAGGAGAATGTGCTTATGGTGCCTAACCATTAAAAGAAAATTGATTATTATGTGAATTCGTGCTTGTCCAAATCGATGAATGAACATTAATTCTAAAAATGGTAAAAGAAGGTGTTTTTCTTATGAAACCAAAGCATGAATATCATTTATCCCAATAAGGAGAATGTGTGTATAGTGCCTAATCATGAAAAGAAAAGAGATGATTCTATGAATTAGTGTTTGTCTAAATCGACGAATGAACATTAATTCTAAAATTGGTAAAAACAAAAGTTTTTCTTATGAAACCAAAGCATCAATTCATTTTTCCCAATGCGAGGAATGAATTTATGGTGCCTAATCATTAAAAGAAAGCAGATTATTATGTGAAGCCATGTTTATCCAATTAAAAAATGATCTTTAATTCTAAAAATTATGGAAAGAGATGTTTTTTCATTAAAGCCAAAGCTTCAATGCCATTTATCCTAATGAGGGGAATGTGTTTATGGTGCCTAATCACTAAAAGAAAAGTGATTATTATGGCAATCTGCGTTTGTCCAAATCAATGAACGAACATTAATTCTAAAAATGGTAGAAAAAAAGTTTTTCTTATGAAACGGAAGCATCAATACCATTTATCCCAATGAGGAGAATGTGTTTATGGTGCCCAATCATTAAATGAATGTAGACTATTGTGTGAATCCGTGTTTTTTCCAATTGAAAAATGAACTTTAATTCTAAAAATGGTCGAATGAGAAGTATTTCTTATGAAATCGAAGCATGAATCCATTTATCAAAATAGGTAGAAAGAATTTGTGGTGCCCAATCATTAAAAAGAAGGAGATTGTTATGTAAATTCATGTTTATCTAATTGAAAAACAAACTTTAATACTAAAAATGGTAGAAAGAAATGTTTTTCCATTGAAACCAAAGCTTCAATATCATTTATCCCAATGAGGGGAATGTTTTTATGGTGCCTAATCATTAAAAGAAAAGATATTATTATGTGAATCTGTGTTTGTCCAAATCGATGAACGAACGTTAATTCTAAAAATGGTAGAAAGAGAAGTTTTTCTTATGAAACCAAGGCATGAATTCATTTAACCCAGTGTAGAGAATGAATTTGGGATGCCCAATCATTAAAAGAAAGGAGATTATTATGTGATTCAGTGCTTATCCAATTGAAAAATGAGCTTTAATTCTAAATATGGTCGAAAGAGATGTTTTTCCCTTTAAACCAAAGCTTCAATATCATTTTATCCCGATAAGTTTTTCCCAATTGAAAAATGAACTTTAATTCTAAAAATGGCCAAATGAGAAGTATTTCTTAAGAACCCAAAGCATGAATACAGTTATCCCGATGGGGAGAATGAATTTGTGGTGCCCAATCATTCAAAGGAAGGGGATTATTTTGTAAATTCGTGTTTATCCAATTGAAAAACAAACTTTAATCCTAAAAATAGTAGAAAGAGATGTTTTTTCCATTGAAACCAAAGCTTTAATATCATTTATCCCGATGAGGGGAATGTGTTTATGTTGCCTAATCATTAAAAGAAAAGAGATTATTGTGTGAATCCATCTTTGTCCAAATCGATGAATGAACATTAATTCTAAAAATGGTAAAAAGAGATGTTTTTCTTAAGAAACCAAAGCATGAATATCATTTATCCCAATAAGGAGAATGTGTTTGTGGTGCCTAATCACGAAAAGAAAAGAGATTATTATGCGAATCTATGTTTGTCGAAATTGATCAATGATTATTAATTCTAAAAATGGTAGAACGAATAGTTTTTCTTATGAAACCAAAGCATCAATTCATTTATCCCAGTGTAAAGAATGAATTTGTGGTGCCCAATCGTTAAAAGAAAGGAGATTATTATGTGAATCCATGTTTTTCCAATTGAAAAACGAGCTTTAATTCTAAAAATCATAGAAAGAGATGTTTTTCCATTGAAAACAAAGATTCAATATCATTTATCCTAATGAGGAGAATGTGTTTATGGTGCCTAATCATTAAAAGAAAAATGATTATAATCTGAATCCGTGTTTGTCTAAATCGACGAATGAACATTAATTCTAAAAATGGTAGAAAGAAAAGTTTTTCTTATAAAACCAAAGCTTCAATACAATTTATCCCAATAACGAGAATGTGTTTATGGTGCCCAAACGTGAAACGAAAAGAGATTACTATGTGAATCCATGTTTTTCCTAATTTAAAAAGGAACTTTAATTCCAAAAATGGTCGAAAAAGAAGTATTTCTTATGAAACAAAAAATTGAATACATTTACCCTGGGGTAGAAAATGAATTCATGGTGCCCAATCATTAAAAGAAATGAGAGATTACTATGTGAATCCTAGTTTATCCAATTAAAAAATGAATTTTAGTACTAAAAATGGTAGAAAGAGGTGTTTCTCCATTGAAACCAAAGTGTCAATATCATTTATCCCAATGAGAAAATTGTGTTTATGTTGCCTAATCATTAAAAGAAAAGAAATTACTATGTGAATCAACATTTGTCCAAATCGACAAACAAACATTAATTCTAAAAATGGTAGAAATAAATGTTTTTCTTATGAAACCAAAGCTTGAATATCATTTATCCCAATGACAAAATGTGTTTTTGGAATCATGAAAAGAAAGTAGATATTATGCGACTTTGTGCTTGTCTAAATCGACGAACGAACATTAATTCTAAAAATGGTAGAAAAAGAAGTTTTTCTTATGAAACCAAGGCATGAATTCATTTAACCCAGTGCAGAGAATGAATTTGGGATGCCCAATCATTAAAAGAAAAGAGATTATGATGTGATTCGGTGTTTATCCAATTGAAAAACAAGCTTTAATTCTAAATATGGTCGAAAGAGATGTTTTTCCCTTGAAACCAAAGCTTCAATATCATTTTATCCTAATGAGGAGAATTTGTTTATGGTGCCTAATAATTAAAAGAAAAGAGATTAAAATGTGAATCCGTGTTTATCCAAATCGACGAATGAACATTAATTCTAAAAATGGCAGAAAGAGAAGTTTTTCTTATGAAACCAAAGCATCAATTCATTTAACCCAGTGCAGAGAATGAATTTATGGTGCCCAATCATTAAAAGAAAGGAGATTATTATGTGAATCCACGTTTATCCAATTGAAAAATGAGCTTTAATTCTAAATATGGTAGAAAGAGATTTTTTTCCCTTGAAACCAAAGCTTCAATATCACTTATCCCAAGGAGGAGAATGTGTTTATGGTGCCTAATCATTAAAATAAAAGAGATTATTATGTGAATCAGTGTTTGTCCAGATCAACGAACAAACATTAATTCTAACAATGGTAGAAAGAGGTGTTTTTCTTATGAAACCAAAGCATGAATATCATTGACACCAATAAGGAGAATGTGTTTATGGAATCATGAAAAGAAATTAGATTATTATGCGACTCTGTGCCTGTCCAAATCGACGAATGAGCAGTAATTCTAAATATGATAGAAAGAGAAGTTTTTCTTATGAAACCAAGGCATCAATTCATTTAACCCAGTGCGGAGAATGAATTTGTGGTGCCCAATCATTAAAAGAAAAGAGACTATTATGTGAATCCATGTTTATCCAATTGAAAAATGATATTTAATTCTAAAAATCGTGGAAAGAGATGTTTTTCTGTTGAAGCCGAAGCTTCAATATCACTTATCCTAATGAGGGGAATATGTTTATGGTGCCTAATTATTAAAAGAAAAGAGATTATTTTGTGAATCTGTGTTTGTCCAAATCGACGAATGAACATTAATTCTACAAACTGTAGAAAGAGAAGTTTTTCTTATGAAACCAAAGCATCATTTCATTTATCCCATTGAGAAGAATGAATTTGTGGTGCCCAATCATTAAAAGATAAGAGATTATTATGTGAATCCATATTTATGCAATTGAAAAATGAACTTTAATTCTAAAAATCATAGAAAGAGATGTTTTTCTTATGAAACCAAAGCATCAATATCATTTATCCCAATGAGGAGAATGTGTTTATTGTGCCTAATCATGAAAAGAATGGAGATTATTATGCAAATCCGTGTTTGTCCAAATGGACGAATGAACATTAATTCTAAAAATGGTAAAAAGAGAACTTTTTCTTATGAAACCAAAGCATCAATTCATTTATCAAAGTGCAGAGAATGAATTTGTGGTGCCCAATCATTAAAAAAAAGGAGATTATTATGTGAATCCATGTTTATCCAATTAAAAAATGATCTTTAATTCTAAAAATCATGGAAAAAGATGTTTTTCCATTGAAGCCAAAGCTTCAATGTCATTTATCCTAATGAGGGAAATGTGTTTATGATGCCTAATCATTAAAAGAAAAGAGGTTATTATGTCAATCCGCATTTGTCCAAATCGATGAACGAATATTAATTCTAAAAAAGGTAGAAAGAGAAGCTTTTCTTATGAAACCGAGGCATCAATACCATTTATCCCAATAAGGAGAATGTGTTTATGGTGCCCAATCATGAAATGAAAGTAGACTATTGCGTGAATCCATGTTTTTCCCAATTGAAAAATGAACTTTAATTATAAAAATGGCCAAATAAGAAGTATTTCTTATGAAACCAAAGCATGAATACATTTATCCCAATAGGAAGAATGAATTTGCAGTGCCCAATCATTAAAAGGAAGGAGATTATTATGTAAATTCATGTTTATCTAATTGAAAAATGAACTTTAATACTAATAATGTTAGAAAGAGATGTTTTTCCATTGAAACCAAAGCTTCAATATCATTTATCCCGATGAGGGGAATGTGTTTATGGTATCTAATCATTAAAAGAAAAGAGATTATTATGCGAATCCGTGTTTGTCCAAATGGATGAACAAACATTAATTCTAAAAATGTTAAAAAGAGATGTTTTTCTTACAAAATCAAAGCATGAATATCTTTTATCCCAATGAGGAGAATGTGTTCAAGGTACCTAATCATGAAAAGAAAGGAGATTATTATGCGAATCTGTGTTTGTCCAAATCAACGAACGAACATTAATTCTATAAATGGTAGAAAGAGAAGTTTTTCTTATGAAACCAAAGCATCAATTCATTTATCCTAATGTGGAGAAAGAATTTGTGGTACCCAATCACTGAAAGAAAGAAGATTATTATGTGAATCCATGTTTATCCAATCGAAAAATGAACTTTAATTCTAACAATCATAGAAAGAGATGTTTTTCCATTGAAAAAAAAGCTTCAATATCATTTATCCCAATGAGGGGAATGTGTTTATGGTGCCTAATCATTAAAAGAAAAAAGATTATAATGTAAATCCGTGTTTGTCCAAATCAACGAATAAACATTAATTCTAAAAATGATAGAAAGAAAAGTTTTTTCTTATGAAACCGAAGCTTCAATACAATTTATCCCAATAAGGAGAATGTGTTTATGGTGCCCAATCATGATACAGAAGGAGATTACTATGTGAATCCATGTTTTTCCCAATTGAAAAATGAACTTTAATTCTAAAAATGGCCAAAAAAGAAGTATTTCTTATGAAACAAAAAAATGAATACATTTACCCCAGGGCAGAGAATGAATTCATGGTGCCTAATCATTAAAAGAAAGGAGATTATTATGTGAATCCATGTTTATCCAATTGAAAAACAAATTTTAGTACTAAAAATGGTAGAAAGAGATGTTTCCCCATTGAAACCAAAGTTTCAATATCATTTACCCCAATGAGGAAATTGTGTTTATGTTGCCTAATCATTGAAATAAGAGAGATTACTATGTGAATTAGCATTTGTCCAAATCGAAGAACAAACATTAATTTTAAAAATGGTAGAAAGAGGTGTTTTTCATAGGAAACCAAAGCATGAATATCATTTATCCCAATAAGGAGAATGTGTTTTCGAAATCACGAAAAGAAAGCAGATTATTATGCGACTCTGCGCCTATCCAAATCGATGAACGAACATTAATTCTAAGAATGGTAGAAAGAGAAGTTTTTCTTATGAAACCAGACATGAATTCATTTAACCCAATGTGGAGAATGAATTTGTGGTGCCCAATAATTAAGATTATGATGGATTTTGTGTTTATCCAATTGAAAAACGAGCTTTAATTCAAAATATGGTCGAAGAGAAGTTTTTCCCTTGAAACCAAAGCTTCAATATCATTTTATCCTAATGAGGAGAATGTGTTTATGGTGCCTAATCATTAAAAGAAAAGAGATTATTATGTGAATCCGTGTTTGTCCAAATCGATGAATGAACATTAATTCTAAAAATGGTTTAAATAGAAGTTTTTCTTATGAAACCAAGGCATCAATTCATTTAACCCAGTGCAGAGAATGAATTATGGAGCCCAATCATTAAAAGAAAGGAGATTATTATGTGAATCCATGTTTATCCAATTGAAAAATGAGTTTTAATTCTAAATATGGTAGAAAGAGATGTTTCTCCCTTGAAACCAAAGCTTTAATATCATTTATCCTAAGAAAGAAAATGTGTTTATAGTGCTGAATCATTAAAAGAAAAGAGATTATTATGTGAATCAGTATTTATCCAGATCGATGAACAAACATTAATACTAAAAATGGTAGAAAGAGGTGTTTTTCTTATGAAACCAAAGCATGAATATCACTTATACCAATGAAGAGAATGTGTTTATGGAATCACAAAAAGAAATTAGATTATTATGTGACTCGATGCCTGTCCAAATCGATGAACGAACATTAATTCTAAAAATGGTAGAAAGAAAAGTTTTTCTTATGAAACCAGGCATAAATTCATTTAACCCAATGCGGAGAATGAATTTGTGGTGCCCAATCATTAAGATTATGATGTGATTTTGTGTTTATCCAATTGAAAAATGAGCTTTAATTCAAAATATGGTCGAAAGAGATGTTTTTCCCTTGAAACCAAAGCTTCAATATCATTTTATCCCAATGAGGAGAATGTGTTTATGGTGCCTAATCATTAAAAAAAAGATTATTATGTGAATCCATGTTTGCCTAAATCGATGAATGGACATTAATTCTAAAATTGGTTTAAATAGAAGTTTTTTTTATAAAACCAAAGCATTAATTCATTTAACCAAGTGTAAAGAATCAATTTGTGGTGCCCAATCTTTAAAAGAAAGGAGATTATTATGTGAATCCGTGTTTATTAAATTGAAAAACGAGTTTAATTCTAAATATGGTAGAAAGAGATGTTTCTCCCTTGAAACCAAAGCTTCAATATCATTTATCCCAAGGAGGAGAATGTGTTTATAGTGCCTAATCATTAAAAGAAAAGAGATTATTATGTGAATCAGTGTTTGTCCAGATCGATGAACAAACATTAATTCTAAAAATGGTAGAAAGAGGTGTTTTTCTTATAAAACCAAAGCATGAATATCATTTATACCAATGAAGAGAATGTGTTTATGGAATCACGAAAAGAAAGTAGATTATTATGCGACTCTGTGCCTATCCAAATCGACGAACGAACATTAATTCTAAAAATGATAGAAAGAGAAGTTTTTCTTATGAAACCAAGGCATCAATTCATTTAACCCAGTGCGGAGAATGAATTTATGGTGCCCATTCATTAAAAGAAACAAGACTATTATGTGAATCCGTGTTTATCCAACTGAAAAATGATATTTAATTCTAAAAATGATGGAAAGAGATGTTTTTCCGTTAAAGCCGACGCTTCAATATCACTTATCCTAATGAGGGGAATGTGTTTATGGTGCCTAATCATTAAAAGAAAAAAGATTATTTTGTGAATCTGTGTTTGTCCAAATGGACGAATGAACATTAATTCTACAAACGGTAGAAAGAAAAGATTTTCTTATGAAACCAAAGCATCATTTCATTTATCCCATTGAAGAGAATGAATTTATGGTGCCCAATCATTAAAAGATAAGAGATTATTATGTGAATCCGAGTTTATCCAATTGAAAAATGAACTTTAATTCTAAAAATCGTAGAAAGAAATGTTTTTCTTATGAAACCAAAGCTTCAATATCATTTATCCCAATGAGGAGAACGTGTTTATGGTGCCTAATCATTAAAAGAAAAGAGATTATTATGTGAATCCGTGTTTGTCTAGATCGACGAATGAACATTAATTCTTAAAATGGTAGAAAGAGATTTTTTCTTATGAAACCAAAGCATGAATATCATTTATCCCAATGGGGAGAATGTATGTATGGTGCCTAATCACGAAAAGAAAAGAGATTATTATGTGAATTAGTGTTTGTCCAAATCGACGAACGAACATGAATTTTGAAAATGGTAAAAAAAGAAGTTTTTCTTATGAAACCAAAACATCAATTCATTTTTCCCTATGCGAAGAATAAATTTGTGGTGCCCAATCATTAAAAGAAAGGAGATTATTATGTGAATCCATGTTTATCCAATTGAAAAATGAACTTTAATTCTAAAAATCATAGAAAGAGATGTTATTCTTATGAAACTAAAGCTTCAATATCATTTATCCCAATGGAGAGAACCTGTTTATGGTGCCTAATCATTAAAAGAAAAGAGATTATTATGTGAATCCGTGTTTGTCCAGATTGAGGAATGAACATTAATTCTAAAATTGGTAGAAAGAGATATTTTTCTTATGAAAACAAAGCATGAATATCATTTATCCCAATGAGGAAAATGTGTGCATGGTACCTAATCACGAAAAGGAAAGAGTTTATTATGCGAATCGGTGTTTGTACAAATCGACGAACGAACATTAATTCTAAAAATGATAAAAAGAGAAGTTTTTCTTATGAAACCAAAGCATCAATTCATTTTTCCTAGTGCCGAGAATGAATTTATGGTGCCCAATCATTAAAAGAAAAGAGATTATTATGTGAATCCGTGTTTATCCAATTGAAAAATGAACTTTAATTCTAAAAATCATTGAAAGAGATGCTTTTCCATTGAAACCAAAGCTTCAATATCATTTATCCCAATGAGGAGAATGTGTTTATGGTGCCTAATCATTAAAAGAAAAGAGATTATTATGTGAATCCGTGTTTGTCCAAATCGATGAACAAACATTAATTCTAAAAATGGTAGAAAGAGAAGTTTTTCTTATGAAACCAAAGCATCAATTCATTTATCCCAGTGCAGAGAATGAATTTATGGTGCCCAATCATTAAAAGAAAGTAGATTATTATGTGAATCCATGATTATCCAATTAAAAAATGGTCTTTAATTCTAAAAATCATGGAAAGAGATGTTTTTCCATTAAAGCCAAAGCTTCAATGTCATTTATCCTAATGAGGGGAATGTGTTTATGGTACCTAATCATTAAAAGAAAAGAGATTATTATGTCAGTTTGCGTTTGTCCAAATCGATGAACGAACATTAATTCTAAACATGGTAGAAAGAGAAGTTTTTCTTATGAAATCAAAGCATTAATACCATTTATCCCAATGAGGAGAATGTGTTTATGGTCCCCAGTCATGAAATAAAAGTAGAGTATTGCATGAATCCGTGTTTTTTCGAATTGAAAAATGAACTTTAATTCTAAAAATGACCGAATGAGAAGTATTTCTTATGAAACCAAAGCATGAATACATTTATCTCAATAGGGAAAATTAATTTATGGTGCCCAATCATTAAACGAAAGGAGATTATTATGTAAATTAGTGTTTATCCAATTGATAAATGAACTTTAATCCTAAAAATGGTACAAAAAGATGTTTTTCCATTGAAACCAAAGCTTCAATATCATTTATCCCGATGAGAGGAATGTGTTTATGGTGCCTAATCATTAAAAGAAAAGAGATTATTATG
>JBBYHL010442395.1:3375-17336 GCA_038381835.1 Adansonia madagascariensis
GTCACTAAGTTTTCACCATGTAGGCACTCACAACCCTATTTTTCAGATGGATACTACAACCTCGGCTTTTAAAATTCGCTCAAAATGTAATTTTTCTTTCTCCTAAATTTTCTTGAAAACCTTTTTTTTCACACTTTAAGCTACCATAGAGTCTAAACACGTCTTAAAATTATCCTCCAATTATTCCTTAGTAATCAAAGACAATTACAAGATACATTTCGACCATTCCTTTCTTTTATGCTTTTGTTTGTTTATTATGCAATATTATATATTCTTTTTGGTCTTATTAACACATTTCCCATTGTGGTGTCCATAGTGCATTCATATTTCCAAATTGCTATAAAAATTTATTAGACAATGTTCTGTGTTAGTAGCTCTCTAGTGTTTGACATAGAATATTTGATCTTTAAAATTAAAATCTAGAGATCATTTTCATTAAAATCATCTGATCTTCTAGGTGTATACATGATTTAAATTTTTCTTTAAAACCAGGGTTTACAATTATTACATATAATTCAAGCATTAAAAGGGGATTATATCAAAATAATAACAAGTCAAAACCAAGAAAAGTAATGTAAGACATGGCTAGCAGGTACCAATTTCGAATGTCGTGGGATGCTAATCCTTCCTCATGCAACTAACTCTCAAACCTTATTAATAAATCCCTAGATCTCGTAGACCTTAAAATCAATGTTTGAAGTTTTGTAACTCAAAATATCATTTTCAATAGGCATCCGATCATGCCTTGCCCAAAATGATTAGTGGCAACTCAAAGTCTTTGGCCACTTGATGGTGGCCATCTAAGACCAGTTAGACGAGCAATTCGTCACTAATCTTTCTTCTCACTATCATTTTATCACACATAATCCAAATCCTATTCAAGGGATAACCTAAAGGCACACTTTTAAGTCATGCATGTCATCCAGGTGATTTGATTGTTGAGGCCTAACATACTTTTAAGTCACATGCATCATCCAACTGATTCGATTATTAGGGGCCCATGTGATAGAGTAGATATTTTATCTTGTTCATTGATGATTGCACTAAATGTGCTGGGCTTATTTCTTAAAAGGTAAATCTTTCAAGCTAATAGGTTATACTGATAGTGACTATGCAAGCTCAAAAAATGACTAAAAAAGTACCTTAAGATATTAACTTACACTTGGCCATGGTTACTTCACAAGGAACTTAAAGAAGCAGGACATAGTTGCTTAGTTAACAATAAAAATACAGTATATTGCAACTGTTGCTGCTATAAACTAAGCTTTTTGGCTAAGAAAACTAGTATGTGATTAAAGTTTGGTTTAGGAAGAAGCAATAAATATAAAATGTGATAATCAATCTCTAGGCACTTAAAGATTAAGTTTCATTTTATAAAATAAGTGTAACAAAGCAACAAAGACACACTGGTTCATTGCAATTTTGAAAATTAGCTAGCTAACATTTGAACCAAGCCTTTTTCCAAGACTTGATATGAACACTTAAAGATGCTAATTTGTGTTAGCAACAAAGTAGCTAAGGAGGAATGTTGATGACAGTGGTTAACACTACTACTAGCTTAGATATCTTAAGGTGATTGCCATGTGATCTTATTGTACATTAAGCTTATGGTGCTTGGTAGACATTTTTTAAGTGTAAGTAACTTTGTTCAGATCAAGATGGAATAGGAATTTAATTGTATTTAAAGTAGTTGATAATTTAATAAGTTCTTTTTGATATATACGTAAACTTTAAACATAATGCAAAAGATATCTTTTCGTATACTCTCATCTTTCTTATTCTATTTTCTTTTTTTTTTTGTACTGGTCTAAGCTTTAACAGACCAGCTTTATTGTGAAATTACAAATAATAAATAATAAATAAAGTGATCTATCAAATTTCTAAGCCATAGCATATAAAGATTCTGTTTCCATATTAACCTATCACTTTTCTTAGTGTTCCACGAAATGGCAACTGAAACCTAAATTAAATTCTTTTAGGGACTCAAATTAAGTTTCTTTCAGAATAGATAATGAAAATTCCATAAATATAAGGACTTGAACTTACTACAATAGTCAATGACTCAACATTTCCTTTTATGTATCCAACAAATAATATATTTACAATTATATATATATATATATCATACCATATACCCTAACCTTTAAATATCTTAGCATTGCTGCAATACGCGTATAATTTGAATTTTAAGTTAAAATTGCTAATTATAGGTTAATGATGTACCATTTTATTTTCTCTCCATTTATTGCAAAAGAAATGGAGAGTAGGGTTTAAGCCAAAGATAAGTTTTTGGGATTTACTTCTAAGTAGTATATGCCTTAACTCGATTCATCGTTAGGTTAACTTTGTTCTTTTTTTTCCCTTTAAGATTATGACAAAGATCCATCATTGAGTACTTTTTTAACTGCTACTTTTACATGCATATATATAATATAAAGTAATTAAAAGCATAAGCATTTAGGGTTTAGGGTTTAAAAGCTTCAATGCATAGCATAAAGCATTTAAAAGCATAACTATTTAAAACCTAAGTTGCAGAAACATTATGATTGAACTAGATTTTAAAGTTTGATTGTTTAATAGTCTCATGTATTTCTATTTTGCCTTGCTTTAAACACAAAGATATTAATAATTCAGTAATCACCATTTGATAATCAATTCACATTCAATGTTCAATTTTAATAGTTAATGTTGATATTGAATTCTCTAGCACGTTGACTATGATAAGGACCACGATTAATTCCTTAACAAGATTCAAAATCACTTGTTGCTCTATGATTTCAAAGCCCAAAATGCCAATTTGTAACCTCATATTCACTTGGGATTTGAATCATACTCAGTCATGGGAACAATTTTAATAATCATCATTTTGACGATAATAATAACATATCTAAATCACATTTATAAATCATTTTAAACAATCAATAAATAATAGTTATTCATATTTGACCCGATTTTTTATAAGTAATGCGATAACTCACAACAAGCACATTAGAAGAAATGAAATAAAAAACATAAAACTAAACTTTATTCAACCCTTCTAGTGTACATCTACAATTCTAAAAGGGTAAAAAAGTCTTAATTAATAAAAAAATACAACTTGAAACTTTTGCATGAATAAAGTTATAAATCTTCCTCACAAATATTATTACTTACCACCCAAAGAACCTAAGTACAACCTCTCTAGTGTGTAGGATTTCTCTCACAAGTGATGTCGATATCTAAAAGATAAGGCTCTTATTTATAACTCAATACTCCTATTAGCCCAATTAAGTTAGTTGATGTGGGATTTGGACTCAATATACTTAACAAATCCTCCCTTAAGTCAAAATCCCCAATTACCTCAATTTTATTTAAAAAATGATCTTTCTTCTTAATTTTCTTTTTTCTTATTCTCTACTTTGTTACCTTCGAGTGTTTTTTTCATGGAGCAGCCTTCCTAATAAAAAAAATGTTTTTCTTGCCTTTTCTGTCTTCTAGAACCAAGTGATTTTTTATGCATTCGCATGTCTTCCTAATTCCCATATACTTGCACCTACATGGATTTATCTCTCCCAGTGAAATAATGTTGATATTTGTAGTAGACACACACCTCATATTGGAAATATGTTAGACTTCACCATTGTGTAGCTTCAGGCAAAACTCTTCCTATGCCTTAACTTTCAACTTTTGTTTTTTCTCCATATTCATATAGCTAAAATCTCCAATGAATGAATAAACATAACTTGACCCTTATACACATACATATCAATAACAAAATCTAACACACATTTAGAATGACTCTTAACAGAATCATTATCTATTACATAAAGCAAATTAGCATTATCATCTATTTCAACTGCATTTACATAAATCTTGACATTCTTTTTTAGCAGCTTTGGACTTTTTAAGTTTTCTTATATCTATGGACATTGGGACTGAATGTACCTATCTTATTTGTAGTAGAACCTCCCATCGCCATAGTCTTTTGTAATAGACTTTTCTCATTGTCCACTTCTAATTCTATCATAAGAATGTTCCTTATTCTTTTATATCTCTCCACAACTAGTTTGCTTTCATTTTCATTGGCATGATCTCTTTTATGCACCCTATGATTTTTTCATAGCCCAGTAGTTATATCATCTAACTTAATAGTTTTTTCATAATCAATAACGATCTCACCAATGATCTATAAGATTGCTGCATTGAAGCTAATAAAGTAATTTCATCACTTTACTCCTCTTTTATACTCAACAAATGACAAACTAGCTATTTAGACTTGTTAATATGATCATGTAGATTACCTCTTTCTTCTATTCTTAATGTGTATAAGTCTATGTTCAGGCATAGACAATTGTTAGTGACTTCGAAATGTAAATCTCCTTCAACTATTTTCAAATGCCAATAAGTGTTCGCTCATTTTGCATATTGTACTTAATTACAAGAGTCAGAGCTAATTTGATCATGTTTGCAACTTTCTCTAAATAGATTTTCACTTGTTTTCCTTAATTTTGTCATGCATTGTTTTTTTCTAAAGTAGCATAAAGACTTTGTTGCATAAAATAATGATTATATATAGTGCATTGCCACAGAGTGAAATTACATTTCCTATCAAAGAACAAGATTTCAAATTTCATCATACTAGCCATACAAGATGAAACACTTCTCCATCAAACCAAAAGCCCTAATACCAATTATTAAGAACAATGTGATAACCCACAACAAGCATTCAAGAAGAAAGCAAATAAGAGAACATAAAATTTAACATGTTTAACCTCTCTAGCCCACATCTATGACTTTACAAGGGATAAAAAATTCTCTACTAACAAAAATTACTACATGTAACTTTTGCACAAACAAAGCTATAAAATTTCCTCACAAATATTATAGCTTACAATCCAAAGAATCCTAATATATCTTTTTTTCTAGTATATAAGCTCTCTCTCACAAGTGGTGTAGCTCCTATAAAGCTAAAGCTCCTATTTACAGTTGAGCACTCCCTTTGGTCCAACAAAGTTACTCAATGTAGGACTTAGAATTAATATATTCAATAATTTTCACATTTATAAAATGAAATACATAAAACAAAAAATTATTATCAGTACATTGACAGTGGAGTTTTCTAACTCCATAATCGGAGTTGACAAATTGCAATATGTTTCATTTATTTATTTATTTATTTTAAATATACACTAAAGATATGCAATAGTTTTTTAATCCATCATGCGGAGTTAAAAAACTCCATTACATATGTACTTGATAATAATCCTAAAACAAATATTGGAGATAAATAAATACAATTCAAAAGTATTGTTTTAAAATATAAATACTTGATTTGAAAACACTAGACCAATAGAAAGTTACTTAACTTGACAGAACTCACACCAACAATAAATTTTCTCAAAATTATCAAATTTCATTTTATGAATTTTAATCTCCAAGTCAATTAATAGTACATGCACACCCAAATCAGTTTTTATTACACCTATTCATACTGTTTCTCTCTTTTAATTAAAGCTCACTCTAGATTTTTTTTATTTTCTTTTTCTTTTAACACCCTCATTTCTTCCAACAAAATTAAATCTTCTAATAGTTTATCTCGTTCTAACTTGAGAAGTTATTGATTTCATTAAAGTCAAATTGAGTTATAAAGTTACAAGTTGAAGTCAAGAATTATAGAATGGATGGGAATGACATAAACATGGAGTGCTACACAGTTTGTTCACCATCTCTATATCAAAGAGATTTTTGATTATAAATTACTTGAGTTTTTTTTACACTGATTAGTAATGATTGTAGTTACCTAATTTTTTCTAACCCACTTCAAGCAAAACCTGCCTAAACCTAACTTGTGGTGGGAGCATTCCTCTAAGGCCCAAACCTTATTTTCTAAGATTTAAAGCCTTTTAAAGTCTCCCAAAAGTTTAGAAGTCCCCATAAATCATGAATAAGACCAAAAGCTCTAAATATCAATCTGATCAAATTAGGTCAAATGCAATCAAATTTAGTCAAAAATGTCAAATAGTAGTAATCATCCAAATTGATGAGGAAACTCAAAATTAAGACAAATTGGTCAAAACTAATCAAAATTAAAAAAAAAGTCAATATTTTTGAGATAGTTGAAAAAAGTCAACTTTTAATTAGAATTGTTGGAAAGGTCAAATTGAGCCCAAAAACATATAAATTAATGAAATTTTAATCATGATATAGATCTTTTAATTAGACCTTTTGCAAATAGAATTTTATAGAATTTCCAATTAAACTTATAGATAAGATTTTTAAATAAACTTTTACTTACATATAAAATTTAATTAAACTTTTATACATTAACTTTTTTATATGAAATTTTCAATTAAACTTTTTACATATAGGATTTTTAATTAAACTTTTACCCATAGAATTTTTTTTAATTAAACCTTTCACACATAGAAATTTTTATCTTAATTAAACTTTGAAATTTTTTGCTAAACTTTCATATGTGGAATTTTAATTAGATTTCCACGTATGATATTTTTTATTAAACTTTTGAACATGCATTTTTTTATAATTAAACCTTTAAATTAAATCTTTGCATTTAAAGTTTTAATTACGTTTCACAAGTGAAATTTTTAATTAAATTTTCCACTTATAGACTTTTTAATTTATTTTCAACATATTGAATTTTCAATTAAATCTTTCACACATATTTTCAAATTAAACTTTTACATATGAATATAGAATTTTTTTAACCTTGTAAGTCAATGTGGGATTTTCAACTAGTATTTTCACATGTAGGATTTACAAACAGATTTTTCCAACCAAATAAAATCAAATTTGACTTTTCAAATATTTCCCCAACCAATTGGAATTTAGATTGAATTTCATATGTGTTACCAATCATTGGATTAATTTTTGATTTTTTGAACATATTAGCAACTATTGAATCAATTTAACTTTATAAAGTATGGGATATTTTTTCTAACTAAAATATAACTAAATAAATAAATAAATAAATAAAGTGTCAATTAAAAAAAACATGGTTGCTATATCTCCTACATATTACATGGCAGGATATGAGACATAAACAAATATCTATTAAAAATTGAATAAAAAAAAGAATGAATGCTTTAACATTTACAAGAATTGAAGTTTCTATTACTTAATTTTCAAGTACACAAATTATAATTGTCATATTTTTTTCATAAATGAAATATCTAGACACTTCCTCATATTGATTAACTGATTGAATTGGAAACTTACAATTGTGCTTATATAGTCACATCTTCTGTTGACAATCAGTTATTCAATTTTTGTTGCTTTTATGACAATTAGATTTGATAATTTTCTAATGAAATTAATTAATTAATTTAATCTTAATGGATTTTGATTCACCTTTATTGATATAGGAACTAAAAGAAGTTTGGAAAATGTTCTTGGTGTCAATAAAATAAGTTTGACGATTTTTATTTACTTGTGTTTCAATTCAAGTTCATTATTTTATTTCAGAATCTAGTGACTTGATCTTAGCATCAACACACTCTAAAATTAAAGTTTACTAGAAAACAAATGTTTAGTGTATTAAATTATCTTTATAGTGCTTAGGTATTATTTAAATTACTGATATATTTTTTAAGATGACAATTGATAAGTGGGTGAATTTTACAAATATTGGCATTGAGAATTTTATCATAAAATTGATTATTTTCTTTTAATTATTTTGCTACTATATTTACTTAAGTAAATTATATATAACAAAAAACACAAATTATGACATTTGTCACTTTTTGCACTAGGTTTTTTTAATGACATATTATTATATGGTCATTAGAACTAAATTGTGATGAATATTGAAGTTTAATAAATTAATCTATAATGCATCAGTTATGTCATGCTTTTTTTTCATATTAGATGTTTAAACCCATATAGTGATGCCCAAATATTATTATGTGATGCAGGACAATGTCACCATTAAATAATGTGTAATGACAAATTAAATGTTGTTATAAAATATCAAGCTTTAATAATAATTCGGTGATGATAAATAATTTTTAATGAAATATCTATTCTAACATCAAAAACATGTCACTAAAGATTGTGACAAAATGTTTTCATCACTAAATATAAGCTTTTTCATCACTTTTGTCATGATTCTTATTGTATAGGTGACATATTTTTATCTCATAAAATGATGCGAAGAATTGCTACATTTTTAAATTAATACCATAATACATTATTTGACCAAAAATAAATGTGTTAGTGATGCATTTACTACTATCATCATAATTGACAATTGATGATACGACTGAGGTGACAAACATCGTGACATACTTTTTGTTACCACTAATAATATTAAGTGATGAAAATATATTTTTTGTGACAATTAAATTTACACTTTGTTGTAATGATAATATGATCTCCAACAAAGAGATATTTGACATAAATGTATTTAGTATGTTCATGATACAAATGATTTTTGGTCAAATGAATGGTAATCCTACTATCAAAAAACAAAACAGTAGAATCATGTTGCAACCCAGACTGCTTACTAGACATTTCATCCATAATACTCCTTTCACTGCTTCTATTATTGCCATATCTTCTACCTTTGTCCCATACAAGGCCACAATCGATTGCAACATAGCTTTTTAACTACTAGCTCCTCTAAAAAAACTAGATACATAACCTATCAGAGATCTTCTCTTACCCAAATCCTTTACATAAGAAGAGCAAACAAAAACCAACGATGTTGCTAGAATAGTTACTCTGACCATACACCAAACATAATTTTGCAATATCTCTTAAATATTTAAGAATCTATTTCACAACTATCATAATGTGCCGGATATAGATCTTGACATACTAGACTTGAGGAAATTTTATAATTGTTTAGAATTGGACTTAATCATTAAAATGAATTATAGTCTGACTTTTCCATATGGCTACTTTGTAATAGCCAAGAAATTAGAGTTGCCATCGATCCTTTTGCACTAGGTGTGATCAGACATCTAATCAAAATCTATCCTTTTAAAAATATTGTTTAGAAAAATTGGCTTTAAAGTCTGTATTAAAACTAAAGAAAATAATAGTTGAGTTATAAAGTCAGTTACGCATGGGAAAAGATTAGCACCCTTATAATGCCATAAAATCAATACCTACTAGCCATAAGCATAATATTCATGATTTATATTTTTTTAATACTTGAATGTAATCCCCTAAAAAATTTTCTTATAACCGCAATCACTTGTCAAAGGAGTTTTTTTTAAAAGAGATTTTCAAATGCTCATTTTTGGAAAGACATTCCCAAATTAAAAAGATTATTGAAGTCTAAGCAATTCGTATGATAAAAAACCTAAAAAAAATTTAACGTGGGGATGCTGCCCTATTTCAAATAAAAATAGAATTAAGTTTTTAATAATGGTAATTAATAAATTAAATCATAAAATTTAAACAATTATATTCGAATAATCATGGAATTAACAATTAACTCATTAAATAAACAAAATAAATAAAATTGGACATTGATGACATGCATCTCAACATTCCCAAGGCTCGTGAAGATCGGTAAATAAAGTTTGAGACATGCTTAGGTCAAAATTGTTGTTAAGGCTTAAGAGTTTAATATAAGGTTAGATGAGGTTCAAAAAATGGATGAAAGAAACAGTTTTTAACAAAATTTCAATAAAGGGATTTAGAGACAAAATTCAAAATTAGTTGAAAATTTGTTATTTATTAAAAAAAATGCATTTTCTAAAAGTATTTGAGAAAAGAAAAAATTAAATTAAAATGGACTTTTTAAAGATTTTTTACTTGACTTAATTTTTGAAAAATTATAAGCCTGATAATAACTTCGAGGGACCTATAACTTAGTATTCCCATACCTTCTAATTCTTCCAGAATGATAAAAATGATGTATATAATAAAGTGCAACTTATTTGGCACAACACCACTCGAATTGCTCAAATACATGCAACTTAAAAAGAATTTATTGGGAATTGCCTCTGAGTTATCTCTTGATCAAAATTTAGATTAGGAATCATGAGGTGATAGTATGGGGAAAGACCATCGAATAAATCGCTTATCCAACTAGTCTTGGATGGCCAACATAAAATGGCCAAATACTTGGAGTCACCACTAATCATTTGGGCCTAGTTATAACCGAATACCTATTGAAAATGATATTTCAAGTTATGAAACTCAAAATATCAATTTCAAGGTCTAAAAGGTCTATAGATTTATCGGTTAGATTTGAGAGTTAGTTACGCCTGGGGAAGGATAAACACTCATACGATGCCCGAAATCAGTATTCGCTAGCCATGTCTTACATTGGTTTCGATTTACTTGATTTTGACTTATCATTATTTTAATATAATCCCCTTTTAATGCACTAATTTTGCATGAAAATTGTAAACTTGGGTTTTAAGGAAAAAAATTTAAATCACATATGTGTGCTAGAGATGTGAAAAACATAAAAATTTTTTATGAAAATTATCTATGAATTTAATTTTGAAAAATTAGACATTCATTGTCAAGCACAAAGAGATACAGACATGAAACATTTCCTTATAATTAAAAAAAATGATTTAGAAATATGAATGCATAATAGACACCACAAAAAGGGACACGTGTTAGTAAGCGAGAAAGAGTATAATGATATTGCATATAAAATAAACACACAAAAGCATAGAGCAAAGGTTTTAATGAAAAAGGCCCAAGAAAGTCTAGGAGAGAGTAAATTTAGATTTTTTAAAGTTTGAAAAGCAGGGTTAGAGTATCCCCTTAAAAAATTAAGGTTCGATATCCCCAAAGATGAAGATCTAGTGATAGAGCTTTGAAAAAACGGGGTTGGAATATCCCCTTGAAAAATTAAGGTTAGAGTATCCTAGAAGATAAAAATTTTAGGATTTTTTTTTAAAACAATAAAAGGAATATAATTTTTAATGAATATGATTTTAAAAATAAAATCAGTAATTTGAATAAAAGATAAAATTATTTTTTTGATTGCTATTGATTCAAACCTTTTGGACCTGTTTTAACATTTAATTTCATGGGGAACTAATTGGATGCATTTTGAGCCTTCACACACCTCAAAAACGTGTTTTGGGAAATTAGTCTATTTTTTCTAAGTCTAAAAATAGAGGACAACTTTACACTGTCATCTTTCCTAAATTTATTCTAGGTTTATCCAAAGGCTTAGGAGGTAAATGAGGTATCATTAGAAAAGTAACTCCCTCATCTAGAATGATCCAAAGGAAAACAAGATATCATTGGAAAGTTAATTAAATGCCCTTTCATGGAAAAATATCAAAAAATTCATGAAAATTTATTTAGGGTTCGAAAATAAATTTTCAAGTCATGATTACAGTGCTATTAAGGCAAAAACAGGGAAGTTTTTCCCTTTTTTTAGGTTTCTTAGGATTAAACTTGAGCCATGGACATTCGAACATCCATGGCATAAATGAATGGATAATGTGAGCTTCATAAGCTCATTTACACAATCCTGAAGTAGTTTGGGACGATGTATTAACCCATTGATTATATCATAAACAAGTGTATTTGTCGCTGTATGCCTATTTTTAAAACTTCAGATGATCCAAAGTGCATAGCTCACTCGACTTAACGATGGTTGGCCATGGTTGAGCCTTTGAGTTATCCCTTGATCGGGATTTGGATTTGTCATAATAATATGAAGAGGAAAGAGACTGTTGGGCGAATCACTCATCCAACTAGTCTGGGATGGCCACCACGAAGTGGCCATAAACTTGCAGTCACCACTGATCATTTTAGGCTAGGCAAGATCAAATGCCTATTGAAAAGAATAGTTTGAGTTATGAAACTGGAAATATTGATTTCAAGGTCTACAAAGTCCAGAGATTTGTTGGTTGGGTTTGAAAGTTGGTTACGCGCGGGGAAGGATTAGCATCCCCATGACCCCCGAAATTGGTACCTATTAACTGTGTCTCACTTTAGTCTTAATTACATCGGTTCCATTTAGTCTTTATTTAGATATAATCCTCTTAAATGCATGATGTCTTGGTGGAGAATACAAATCTAGATTCTTAAAGAAAATTAGATCATTTATGCACCTCAAAGATGTGAGAAACATAAGGGTTTTTGTGAAAACAATGTTCAGATTAGATTTAAAAAATTGAATGTTTTGTATTAGGCACTGGAGAGATACTAACACGAAACATTACTTTGTAAATTTTATTGAAAAAAATTTTAAACATGAATGCACGATAATCATGAAAAAAAGAAAAATGTTAGTAAGATGGAAAAAAGAGAAATATAATAATATCATAAACAAGCAATCATAACCAAAAGGACATGAAAAAGGAAGGACGATCGACATGTATCTCATAGTTGCCTTTGATTATTAAAGAATAATCGAGACTACAATTTTAAAGACAGGTCTGGATTCGGTGGTGATTGGAGGGACAAAGATGATTTTAATCAAAGCAGTTTCAGGCACTCGAAGAGAGAAAATTTTGGATTTTTTTGAGGTAAAGCGGGGTTGGAGTAACCCTTCAAAGAGGTGGGGTTGGAGTATCCCCAAAGATAGTGTTAGAAAAATATTTAGGAATAAAGAGAATTCAAATCTTTAATTAAAAAAGAAAGTTAGAGTATCCCTAAGGATAAAGTTAGAAAAGTATTTAGGAATAAGGAGAAAACTTAGATTTTTAATTAAAAAAGGGGTGGGAGTGTCTCTTCAGAGCAATGGAGTTAGAGTATCTCCACTAGCAAAAATTTTAATATGAAATCCTTTTTTTTATTTGTAGCCTTGATCCAAGTCAAAAGGGGCTCTTATTGTGGGGGAACCAATCGGATGCATTTTGAGACATTTGAATGTCTCGATAAACGGAGATTCAGAAATTAAGTTGAAAACAAAGGACAACAACAAGTCATTTCCATTCCTAAATTTTTTTTGGGTGTATCCGAAGACTTCAGAGGGTAAATGAGGTACCATTCGAAAGGTAACTTGATAAGGTTTAATATAAAAATATTTCAAAAATCATAGAAAATCACTTTCTAGGTAGAATTAATTTTTGAAATTAAGTTTGTCTCGACACTAGTAGCATGTACAAAGAAAAAGGTATGATGAACTTTGGAATATCATTCCAAGCTTATACGAAATCGTTAGATCATGAAAAATTTTCTGAAAAGAGAAGTTTATGGAAATTTTAGGAAAAATATTTGAAAATTTCATAAAATTCATCTGAGGGGCCAAAATGGCCCAAATAAAATGTTGCACACTGGTTTCAGGGGTTTCAAATAGTAATGGTTTTAAAATCATAACTTCTTTTTGTAGAAAAATCTAAGGGCAAACAAGATCCTGTAAGAGAGGTAATTCAATGCCCTTTAAGGGAAAAATTTTAGAAAAATATGAGGAAATGGTTCAAAATTGATTTTTCAAATTTGGAGTACAATGTTGCCAGAGCAAAAACAGGGGGTTCTTTGATATTCTAGGTTTCTTGAGGGTCGAATTTGATTTATGGACATCAGACCTTCCATAACACAGAGGACAAAATGACATTGGCATCATGAGTTCATTCCACAGTCTCAAAGTAGTTTGGGATGATGAAACAACTCGTTGACCATGCCATAGAGATGTTAGACTCAATATCAAGGCTTAGTATTTTTTGGGCTAAAAGAGGTTATGTTTGCTTAAAAAAACAAAATTTTAAACTTGTATTATCATGAACCCAAAGCTAAAATGTTTGCTTTGTCCCCAAGATTAGAAGACCAATTTTATGAAAACATTAAATCCATGCTATTCTTCATCTATTTGAGGTAGCATGAACTTAACTTGGGGTTTTCTTTTAAAAATTAGATTTTTAACAAACAAGCATGCATCTTGACAGGAATAACATGAACAAAACATAACATACACTAAGATGAGCAAGGTCTAAACATGCAAACACACAAAATTGACATATTAACATGGAAATAGGTGACAAAAATGTGAGAAGATGACAAATAAGGTGCATGAACATATTTAAACAAAGAAA
>JBBYHL010442406.1:5121-18809 GCA_038381835.1 Adansonia madagascariensis
TTATGCATAACCAACTCCTGAACCCAATGTTGAATCATTGAATTACGTAGACCATGGAATCAATGTTTTGAGTTTCGTAATTTTAAATATCGAATTCAATAGGCATTTGATCACACCAAGCCCAAATAATCGATGGTGATTCCAATTGTTGGCCTATTCATGACGGCCATTCAAGACTAGTTGGATGAATGATTTGTCTAATGGTCCCCTTTCATGGTCAAGAGCCAAGAATTTGTGCTTTCTCGCTTTCATCATGTCAAAAAAAAGAAGAGAAAAGTCATAGTCGAGAGGATAATACCCTGTTGAGAAATACTTTTAAGTCGTACGTGCTTTCTTCGAAGGAGACACGTTGCCAATAGCTTGGTGACTCTCTGCTAGGGATAAATTTAGAGAGTTAGGCCTATGACTAGCCGTGTGTTTTCTTAGTTCTTAATTTCTTCAGTTTTGGTCATTATTCAACCATATTCCCCTTTCATTTTTGTCTATTAATCTTTTTTTTTGTTATTATTTTTGTCATGAGATCATCCAAGATTGCCTTGTTGTTGAATAAATATTGATTTAATAAATATGGTAATACAAGAGTAAACAAAAAGTTTGATCGTTTCCTCGACACACATTGTGCATTTGCATTTGCATTTGCATTAGATTCCTACTAAACTCCATGGTGAAGTTAGGGTCCCAATTATTAGGGTCCTAATTATTTGCTTTCGTGAATACCCTTTTGCACAGGCTTAGCAATAACTTCCAGGTTATAAATTACTTGTCTCTCATGAGTAACCTACCACATTTGCATAGGGAAATACATTCATTGGATTAAAACCATTCTGCTAAGCATGCAATGGGTCTAGGATCTGGGTGCTTTAGCTTTTCTTACTAGATGGAAGAGTGATTCATATATCGATTTAGATGTCAATTCAAACCCTTATAGTGAACCCTGCGAGCTCAATCATGTTAAACCATGTTAGAATGCTAATAGAATGACTCAAAGAATAAAAACACTTAAGGAAACAGTTTTAACCTTTACTCTTGCTGTGATAGGTACGTAGGTGTTAGTGAACGAACATTGTTGCTCACATGTGTCATGTTATTGTCAAGATACAATGTTATGTTGTCCGATCAATGGCTAAATTTCATTAATAAGTGAGTGATATCAAACGAATGTCGTCATTTACAAAGCACCATATCACCTGAAAGAAAACATATTTAACCCAACAAAGCTATTATGCTGCTTGTCGCCATGTGCCTGGCCTTTAAAATTTTAGATGATCTGAAGGGCATAGCACGTTCAACTTAAAAATAAATGATGGTTGTTTATGGTCGAGCCTTTGAGCTATCCCTTGATTGGGATTTGGATTAGGCATGGTGAAACGAAGGGGATATGGACCATCAGACAAGTCGCTCATCCAACTGGACCCAGATGGCCACCTCGAAGTGGCCATAAACGTGGAGTCACCACCGATCATTTTAGACTGGGCAAGATCGGATGCCTATTAAAAACAATATTATGAGTTACGAACTCAAAACACTAATTTCAAGGTCTACGAAGTCCAGAGATTCATCGGTTGGGCTCGAGTGTTGGTTACGCGCAGGGAAGGACTGGCATCCCCACAACGCCTAAAATCAGTGCCTACTAACTATAGCTCACTTTGGTCTTGATTAAATCGGCTCCATTTGGTCTCTATTTAGTTATAATCCTTTTTAATGCATGAAATTTTGAAAAATGTAAATCCGGGGGCTTTTTTTCAAGGAAAATTAGATCACCTATGAGTCTCGAAAGTGTGAGGAACATAAGGATTTTTTTATGAAAATGATGTCCGGATTGGATTTTAAAAATTGGATGTTTCATATTAGGCACTAGAAAGATACCAACACGAAACTTCACTTTCTAAATTTTATTGAAAAATGAATTTAAAATATGATTGCACAATAACACTATAAAAGGAAATAAGTTAGTAAGGCAAAAAATGAGAAATATAATAATATCATAAACAAGCAATCACAAACAAAAAAACATAAAAAACGGAGGGGCAATCAAAATGTATCTTATAATTACCTTCGATTATTGAAGAATAACCGGGATGATAATTTTAGAGACCAATCTAGATTCAGTGGTAATTTGAAGAACAAAAATAATTTTTATTTTTGAAAATGTCTTAGTTACATCTGATTACATTTGAAAATGCCTGACACGATTACATTATTTGATTACATGGTCCAAGTAATACAACAACTCTTGTTTGTGGGCTCCGGTGGGCAAGATCTCACATGTCAGGCATCGAGCTACATCCATCATATTCTTCGCCTCCAACTGAGCTACCTAGATCTACTTTATGAGATGGCAATGATAGTCCTGATAGTTTTGGCGTGCATGATCAACCATTTAAGGCCATTCTTGATTCTGCTGTTCAGAGGCTTTCACTAGTGCATCAACTTGGTCTTGGCGAGCTCGAAGAGAATGCTCTAAATCTTGAATTCTAAGTGTCAAAACTCCATTCTTGACTTGGTTTACTCTCAAATCCTGGACTCGAGCCTCTAACCATTCGTTCCTCTTTTGATATTGATGCAAGAGCCTAGTTTCTAATAAGTTTTTCCCTATTGACCCTAGCAGTTTCCCTCTACTGGTGTAGTTCCTTCTCGAGAGCAATAATTTTTGTCATTCACTCGACTGATGACTTTCCAAGCCTTTGGGACTTGTTTGCTTTGTTAAGGGCCATATAGTCTCTTTTCAAGCTCTCACTATCCTCCTTGAGGTGGTTTTTCTCCTTGACAGCCCTGCTCATCTCACCATCCTTAAGGTAGAGATCCATTTTCAATTGACTATTTTTCTTTTTTAATCGAGTAATCTTCTTCACAAGGGTTGCCTTATCTTGTTCAAACTCTCGTTTAAGCAATTCAACCATAGAGGGAAATTTATCAACTGGTATTTGAGAAATCCTAATACTAGACAAGGGCATGACATCATTAATGCAATGGATCCTCCATTCATCATATCCTAGGGTCATACTACTCCTTCTCCAATATCTCTCCATGCAATAGGTTTGTTTCCATGCTTGAAAGGCTAGCTAGACTTTCGACTTGTAGTCACGCTCACTATAATTGAAATCCCACAACTTTAAGTCTTGGATGAAGGGAATAAATTGATGACACTAGAATTTTTAAAGAACTAAAAGAGAGGCATAGCTAGTACTTCCCCATAATCCTATGAGTGGTACACAGCTATAATCTCTACATCGGTATATGACTGTTTATGGGAAAAACCAAGAGGCTTTCCATATTACCTTTTCCCCCTTGAGGTTTCGAGATTTTTGGACCCATTACTCTTCAGATTTGTCTTGAGGCCATTCCTTCTCAAGTACCTTAGAGATAGAGCTAAAGCTGGGTAAGAAGTAGTGTGCCTATTTTTTTCTGGGCTCAAGCGATGATGAGCCAAACGTGAAAGAGCGGTGCACATTTGATGAAACGATCGGTTCCCATTTTCTTATAAAAATTAAAAGCTCGAATAGTTTCAAAAAGGATGGCCGGTGTAGGATTAATGTTGTAGCACAAGCGAGAAAAGACATCTGCCACCATAGCTTCAACATAGCCCAATGTCTTTAGGAATATAACCAGACCATATATTGCCAAAGCATAGATATCTTAGATTTTTCGGATGTCAACGATACTTGCCATTATTTCTCTCAAACTAGCCTATGAGATGCATTCACTGTTCCTCTTTATTTTGATATGGCTCTCAATCCAAGACTCTGTTACCTTGAGGATTTGAGCTAATCTTTTCTTGAAGGTTGGAGGATTCAATGTTTTACAGTATATCCTGTCAACCTTTACCCTTTCAATGTTGAGTAATGCCATGTATTCATTAACCATGGGGACTAAGTCTTCATGATTAAAAGTGAAACATAGATATGCTAGATTCCAAAGCTGAGAGGCTACTTGCAACAAACTGACATCTAAACGAACTTGAAGCAGAAGAACAATATCTCTATATCTCTTAGTGAATGATTCCCTTTCAGTACAGTCCCAATTAGTCCATATGATCCTTAAATCTTGCAAATCACTTTAATGGTATCTTATCTTGATCCTTTCATGCACTACTAAGGCATGCCCTAGTTTTAAAACATCCCCGTCTTCATGTTGTCAGTGATTTGACCATGCTCGGACTTCTTTTAAGGGTTTTAACTCTAAAGTGAACTGTTGCTCTATGACAGATGCCCTTGGGTGAACATTGATCCATTAGAGCCAATTATCCCATGATGACAGTAATTATGATGAAATGATGCATGGTGAAAAGGAAAAGCAAAAAGAGAATGAGTTAGTAACTAATATGAAATAATAAGCAAAAGGTAAGAAATGGAATGAATCACAAAACTTGCCCCTAGAATAGGCGGTATAATGCTTAGGGGTAGATAAGATGATCATAAATGTTAAGGCATTAAATAGCCAGCATACCAGTATACCGGTATTAAAATTATCTCTTCATGAAGTAACATGATACCTCACAAAAATTAAGACTGACCATGTAAATGGTGATGTTCATTTATCACACACATGCTAAGCCATCATTCAGGTAGCATGACAGCCTACCTTGGTCAGATATGGCTATTTCAAGATGTCATTATAGGTAATAGCATTCACTTGTACTGACCCACTTATAAAAGAGGATTTGCCATTGGACATAATGACATATCCTAAAGAAATGATCATGAAAATAAAAAGACAAATGTGTGTGACTACGTTCACCCATCATTGCTCGCGTAACCAATGGTATATAGGAGTAACGATAAGAAATGTTTCCCCGAGTGGCCCTAATCTTCAGGTTATTCTAGTAGCATCCGGTATGGCTTGACATGGTTTAGCTTATAAGGTTTACTACATGGGTTTAAGTTAATGCCTATTTTGGTATGTGAATCACTCCTTTGTCTGATAGGAATAGTCGAGGCACACCAATCCTTGGCCCATCATGGGTTTGGCGAAACTGGTTCGATTCGGTGGATGTATTTCCCTATGCAAGTGTGGAGGGTTACTCACAAAAGACATAGGTAGTTTACATCCTGAAAGGTCTTGCCTTGCCTATATAGAGGGTTACTCATGAAGGCGGACGGCTCACTTCCTCCTAATAATTAGGATACTAGCCACACCATGGTGTATAGTGGGAATTTAGTGCAAATGCAATTGCACGGTGTACATCAAGAAAACAATCAAACCTTTTTGTTTCACTTCCATATTATCATATTTATTCGAATCAATATTTATTTAGGCATGAATAATCCTTAACAATCACAAGACAAAAACATAAACAATAAAGATTAGTAGGCAAAAAATAAAAGAGAATTATATCTAAATAACGGCTGAAGGATTTGTGGGGATGGATGAGGAGTTTTTCTAGGATTGCTGGAGAGCTTATTTGATAGCTGAAAGAGTTTTTTTTATTAAGATAGCTGGTTATGTTTTTTTGATTCAAGGTTCAACCCTCCTTTTAGAAGACAACGCAAAGGGCATTTTTGATTTTTTTCTTTCTGCACAAGGGGACATCTCTAGTGGCCATGCTCAGTTGACTTTTTTTATTGGTTCTGCCATGTTAAGCAAGGAGGTAGAAAGGCTATGAAAGCCATGCAACTGGAGATATGCCTGCCACACCTTCTTACACCCATATATCTTATAAAAGTGACCTTTGTTATTAATTGTTTAGACTCCAAAAATTTATTAGAATCTGTTAATGAACCCATATATAAGGTTTGCAATGTTTTATGATAGTTACTTGGTGCAAAAACATGTTTAAATTGGGTTTAAAAAGGCTGAAAAATGGCTCGAACTAGGCAAAAATGCCTTGGTGTATCGATACAAAACATGTTGTATCGATACATAAGCTACTTTTCACTCTTGAGTATCGATACAATAAGTTGTGTATCGATACTAAAAGTAAAAAAATGTTTCCAGTCTCAAGACTTTGAGGCTTGTATCGATACTCCATGGATTTGTATCAATGCTCATTCTTGTGTATCGATACATTTTGCCAAAAATTATAACTTTATTTACTGCTAAAGTCTGTATCGATGCAAACATGCCAGGTATCGATACCGCACCTTGGGTATCGATACCAAACCTCTTGTATCAATACTACATGTGAAAATTAAAGTTTTTCACACTGCAAAGGCCTCGTATCAATACTTATGCCCTAATATAATTTGTACATACCTATGGCTTCCTGATTAACCTCAACTTGGTCACAAACGATGGGAAATTGATTTGTGTATTCATTTGAATAACCTTGGTGACACCATGAAATGTGGCCTTTGATGCCTCATTTTTACATTTTCTTTAATACAGCCCATAGCATTTTAGACCTTCCCAAAAAAAATTTTTTGCCTGGCACCGTGTTGCCTAATAGTGCCTGGTGGCATGGCACCTGATAGTTGGTCCCCAGCTTTTTTATTTTATTTTATCATCTTCTACCTAACTCCTAGAATGCCAAAAACTAGTTCAAACAAGATAAGTTATCTACACTGCTCAATTACAATTTAACGCATGTCCTATTTTAGCTGGTGATGAACGAACATCACTTCTTAATTAGTTAATTTTTATCCTAAAGAGGCATTGTACCATCTTGATTAAGGTAAAACTTCATATGAACAAGCTATTATGCTATATAACTGATGGCTTAATGTATGTCAAATACTAAGCAATGGCATACATACACTGTCATGTGGGTTGTTAGCTTATCTCTAGAGGTTTCCTATCACCTCGATAAAGGCAATTTTTACTCGAACACATCATTATGCTGTTCGTGGATATTTACCTTGTCATGGTACTCATAATTGTCATGCCCTTAGGCATTGTAACGCCTATTGTCAGGGGTATTTTCTTTTATTTATTTTTATTATTCATTATTTATTCTTGTATGTATTATTTCCTATTATAAGTAACCTATTACCCTTTTGTTTCTTGATTGTTACATGCATCATAATCATCATTATGGGACAATTGGCTGTTGGTTTAGTGTTCAGCAAAGGGTGTCGTCATGGAGCAATAGTTTGTTCCTGTCCTTAAGTCTCTTAAAAAAGTTAAAGCATGGTCAAAAGGTCAATTGCGTAAAGATGGAGGATATCTTTAAGCCTAGCTATGTCTTAAAGACACATGAGAAAGTCAAGATGGGGCACCTTTAAAATGATTAATATGATATGAAGTACATATGGGATAGTTGGGACAATAATGAAAAGGCGTCATTCATGAAAAGATAAGGGCATATACTTTATTACTTCAAGTTTGGTTGGACTATGGCCTATTGCTAGTGGTGTTGCAATTCTAGAATTTGACATACCAATGCTTCACCTTCAACTGGGAGGATTTGACTCCCACCATCGACGAATACATTGTATTGCTCAACATTGAGAGGGTTAAGTCGGATAAGATTTATTATAAAGCCCCTCTCACTTTCAAGAAGGTACTAAATAAATCCTTAGAGCCACAGAGTCTTAGATCAATGGTTATGTAAAGATAAAAGGGAATAGTGAATGCATTTCTTGGGCGAGTCTAAAGGAAGCAATGTCAAATATCACTGATCCAAAAAAGGTTTAGGATGTCTTTGCCTTGGCGATATACAGGTTGGTTATATTCTTGAAGACCTTGGGGTATGGGAGGCAGTAGTAGTAGATTTCTTCTCTCATTTATATTGAAACATCAACCCTGCATCTGCCATCATTACTAAAACCATTCAAGCCCTTAGCTTTTGCAAGAAAATAAGGACAGGTAGATTCGTTAGATGTGTCCCACTTCTTCATATTTTGCTCGTCAGCCATTTTTGTGTAAAAAAAAAGAGGATAATTCACAATTTTTTTCTAACTTTTGCCTTTTCTCCAAGGTCCTTGAGAAAGAATGGCCCCAAGGAACAATGGCTCAAAAAATTCTTAATCTCAAAGAAGAAGATGTTACATGGAGGGCCCCATAGACATCCTTCTAGTCAATCATATATAGTGTGGAGGCTATACTTATGCTACTTATGAGGTTGTGGGGAAGTACCAGCTATGCATCCCTCTTAGTTCATGACAGTTCTAATGCCGATAGTTCATCCCATTCTTTGAAAACCTTAAGTACTGGGACTTTGAATATGGAGAAGCTAACTATAAATTGAAAGTCTATTGTTGGAATTAGCCACACAAATGCATGTATCACAAGAAGTAATGTAGTGATAAATTAGAATGTCGATCCTATGAGGTATTGATAATAAATTTGTTAAGTACTAAAATTAAAACAACCTAATTTTATTCAAACAAATGATCAAAAATTATAAATTAAAATTAAAGATAATAATAATCATAATAATAAAGAAAATAATAAACAATAGAAGCCCAGGATTCAATTTTCCTTAACACTTTATTTGAATAAAACACTACTCTCTTAACTTGACTAATAATAATGAGTTGTAAACCTAGAGTTCTAATTTATTTATAAGTATATTCTAATGGTCTTATAAAAATATCTTTGTTTAGCAATTTACTATATTCCTATGCAAATTAAATTCAAAGAAACTTATTAAGCCTAGATTCTAATTTAGTTACATATGACATGCTCATGTTTTCCTATCTAACATGCGGATTAATTCATTCTAATAAATCAATATGAAATATATGTTATTCAATCTAGGTCTAAACACAAAATTCCTTTTTCCAAGTTCATTAAGATTAACAAACTAATCTAATTGGTGATCAAACAATTAGAGTATTAAGAACAAGATTGAACCAACAGCTCACATATTATTAAATCAAGAAAAAATAAAATAATCCAAATTACATGTTGAGTTCCATTGTAACCCTAGAAAAAAATCTAGTTCATATTAATTATATAAAATATAAAACCAAAGAGTTTCACCATGATAAATAATACAAAAAAGATAAAAAGAGTAAAGAGAAAGAGAAAACTAAGATTGGTCGAATCTTTGATCTTCAAGTTTCTCCAAGATTTTTCTAGCTTTTTGATTATTATGGTGGCTTCTCTTTTTTTTTTAAGAAAACTAGAGAAAAATAAATTGTAGAGTATATGGGATGTCTCCAAAGTCTAATCCTAGGAGTCCTATTTATAGGCAAAACCCAGAAGGTAAAAAACTTAGTCTCCAAGTAGCTTGAACGTATTATTTTTAGAAATTGTCAAACTTAATCACTTTGCTTGATTGAGTCCACTTTACTTTGGATTAAATTGTTGTAATTTTGGAAACTCCTTTAGGTTTTGACCTACAAAAAATATGAAAAGTATAAATAACTAAGCATTTAAAATATAATGAAAGTAAATAATAATAAATTTAAAACTAGTAAAAATAAATAAAATCTAAATAAAATAATACTAAATTAAAAACTACTAAATATAAATAAAATTTAAATAAAAATCTCTAAGACTTAGCTAATTTAATATGCATAATAAGACTAAATAACTCTATTTGATAGAGTTATCAAAGTCCAATCAGCCTTCTATGCTTAGAGGAAGGTTCATTACGTGGAAAGATATTGGAGAGGAAGGGTTGTGACTTTGAGGTATGATGAATGAAGGATCTCGATCGATCCAACACAGATTGAAATAGAAACCAGTTCGATAGGAAACTTTTAAAAACATAGTGCACCCATGTAAATAAGGAATAAGATGACTACTGAGGTTAAACGAGCATCCTACACCCAGAAGGTGCCCTACTTAGGTGCATTGCATCAGCAACACTTTGCCACTACCCAATATTAGGGCATTGCAAGTCCTGATGGATGAGCCTTCTTTTGAAGTCGAACTACTTAGACGGGAATTTAAACAAGAGAGGGTTGTTTTTACCATAGAAATTGTTTGGTTGAAGGAAGAAAAAAGTCAGTTAGAGATACATCTACCTTCGAGACAGCAAGATAAGCTAAGTGGTTAAAGAGAGAGATCAGTGGAAAAAAAGTCTGGGTCAATAAGGAGAAGCTCATAAGGACTCATGCCTTTGTATCAACTTAACAAAGGAGGATGGACGACTCAAAGCTCAAATACGAGACTTGAAAGTCGATAGGGTTGAGGATGAAACCTTAACACTCAGGGTTTAAGATCTGGAGCATTCCCTCCAAGCTCACCATGACCATATCAGTTGGTAAGAGTCTTTAAATAGTGAGAATAGGAATAGTAGCCAATGATTGACCAAGCATGCTTGAATTATCAAGAGCAACATCATCACCTCACCGAGCAAATTCAAATAGCCCAGTTAAAGGCAAATGATATGATCGAGGTGGCTCAATTCTTGAGGTGAGACATCATACCTATTAGGAACCACGAGCAACAGTTTTTGAGTTTTTTAAGAACATGTAATTAAATAATGTAATTGTGTCAGATATTTTCGGATGTAATCATGTCAAAACTCTATTTGTTTCTCTATGAAAGATGCTATTGGTGAAATTGTTCTATGAGCCAATTGTCTCTATTGCATTTGCATATTTAATTCCATTCTTGCATTGTCTTATTTATGCATCCATATCAATAATAATTCATTGTCATGACTCCATACTTATTGTCATCTCATCATAAGCAATGATTAACAAACACATTTAAAATAAAAAGTCTAATACGAGAATGGTCATAAAAGTGTAAGAAATTCTGAAATTAGGCAAGGAACATGGAATCGAATATTGCACACCGCTATAATACTTGTTGTCACAAACAAATCATGAACAATGATCACCAAGAATGCATCAAGTGACTTAAGTTGATGTACAAAGAATCATATGACCAAATGCTTCATCAGTAAGATAAAATGAATGCTCAAATCATGAATCTTATGGAATTAATGACTATTTCCATAAAAAAGAGGCAAGCTAATATTGTGGATACCAAAAAAGAGCAGATTAATTTGGAAAATCACCCTATCAGTAGTATTGAAATTACCTAAGAAAACCTATCAAGAACAACAGCATAACACTGCATTAGCCCCATTGGTACCACTGATGATATATCTAAACCCTGTGGTAACTAATCAGTCTATCTCTGATTTTTATGAAAAAAATACTAAGGTTTCTCTAGCAAATCCTATAACCTTCGATCAAGATGAGCTAAAGAAGAAAAATGGTCAAAAGCCTATAACATCTTCTAATGAAATAGACAAATATCAACTTCTAGAGAAGCGTCTTTGAGCTATAGAGAAGAGTAACCAGTTCAGAGCCATTGATGTGGAATCTTTGTCTTTAGTGTCCAACTTTGTCATTTCCTCAAAGTTCAAGGTACCGGAGTTTGAACAGTTTAGTGGAACTACTGATCCCACCATGCATATCTATATGGATCTAAAAAAGATGGCATGGTATGAGAAAGACAAGAAACTCCTTATCCATTGCTTTTAGCACAGTCTGATTGGGGTAGCCACCTGATGGTATGTCGAACTTGATAATGTCAAAATTTAGTCATGGGATGACTTGGCCAGGGCCTTGTTGAACCAATATTAGTATGTGTCAAATTAGGCCCCCAACCATTTCTCTCTTATAAACCTAGAGAAAAAGCCAACTAAAAGCTTCAGGCAATATGTTTAAAAGTGGAGGGAAGAAACAACTTTGGTCAGCACTCTTTAACTGAGAAAAAAATGACCATGACATTCATCAACACCCTATGCACCTCATATTACGAAAAACTACTAGGAAGCATCATTAAGAAGTTCATTGATCTGGTTTTATCTGGTGAGATGATTGATGCAACAATTAAGAGTGGTAGAATGTTTACAATTGAGTCATCCAGATCGATGAAGAACCTACTGCTAATAAAAAGAAAGAAAGGGAGACAAACAACATAAGCTATGCCAACCCACCCCAACCGAGCCAATATCAAGTGCCCAATCCTTACTACCTGAGTATGCCCTACTCTAGCTTAGTCATAATACCTCTTCAGCTGGTTTATGCCATAGCCTATAACCCATCCTTTACTTTCCCATCAAATTTACCATGAAATAACCAACTGTAAGCCAACCAAAATGTCAACAATTTTATCAACAATGCAGTAAATGATTAGGGTGTAAACCAGTGAAGATAATAGCTAGACCTTATCCCTATGACCTATAAAAAGCTTTATCAAGCTTTGCTCCAAAGGCATTTATTTGCTTCTATGTATGTCCCCAAAAAAAAAAGCCTTTATACCATCTATGGTATAACCCCAAGGCCTATTGCAACTTTCATACCAGTGAAGTGAGGCATGGTATCAAAACTTTTTTTTTTCAAGTTGAGGGTAAAAAGCCTTATTGTTTTAAGGTTCTATAAATCAAGATGAACTAAGGGCCAAATGTCATTGCAAACCCCCTATCAAACCATGATAAGCCAGCGATAAACATAATCATTATTAAAGATAATTATAAGGTCAAGAGAAGCATAGAAGAAGTCAAGATGCCAATGAGTTTACTTTGGTAGATATTGATTCAAGTAGGAATGCTTAATGCAGCTAAAAGATCGAAAGAAGAACTTGATGATTTCTATGACTTCCACACTATTTTTGGCTATACTCTTTAGACATGTAAAGAATTTCACGTAATGGTCTAAAAAATGATGGATAAAGATAGCATTGAATTTTATGACAATGAGTAAACATCTCTCACCAAATCAGTGAATATGATTAAAGAAGAAATGACATAACCACCACATGGGAGATGACGACCCTTTATCCTCTGTGGATAATCAAATTTTGAGGTGAATTCCTCAATGCATATGTTGAGGCTATTCATGGAGACACCTATACCATTCTTATATAAGAGTGATAAAGCTGTTCCCTAGAAATATGAAGGTCAAGTCATAATGATTAGGGAGCCCACTTAGTTATCCTCACTGTTGATTTATCAGGGATCAACCATTTAACCTATAACGGTAGATGTTATGCTCCCTCTACTCAAGAGAATCGAAAGATCGATGCCGTTTTGATTTTTAAAAGTCCTCAGGTTGGAATAAAGGACTCAAAATCCAAAAAGATTAACAAGGTAATGAATAAGAAAGAAGCCATTGAGTTGTTAAAATTTATTAAGCATAGCAAATACAATATTTCGAGCAGTTGAGCAAACAATCGGCTAAGATCTCTATACTGTCTTTATTTTAATTTGCCTATTAAAAGTGTTAAATGAGGCTTATGTGCCTCTAGATATTAAAATAGGCAAATTGGATCAAATAGTGAACAATATCACCGCTACTAACTATATTTCATTCACTATTGATGAGCTCTCCCGGTGTTGGGGTAGCTACAAAGCCTTACATATCACCACCTATTGCAAAGGTCGCATCTTACTAAAAGTTCTCATAGATAATGGTTCTACCCTCGATGTTATGCCCTTGGCTATCTTAAACAAGCTTTCTATTGATGCCTACTGCATTAAGCACAACCATGTAGTGGTGTAAACATTTAATGGGACTTACCATGAAGTCATCAGAAACATCACTATTCCACTCCAGATAGGCCTATATACCAGCGAAATTAATTTTTAGGTAATGGAACAACATCCTATAATTGCTTGCTCAAAAGGCCATGGATAGATTTAGTAAGGGTAGTACCCTTATCTTTGCATTAAAAGCTAAAATTTATGATCGACTGAAGCTGAAAAAGAAATGATTGCCACTACTTTTACTGATGTCACCTATATTATACCAAATAAAGATGCACCTGAGTCATCTTTCGAGTTTTTTGAGTTTGTCAATGCTACAATTGTAGGAGAAAGCCTACCGATAATTAAGCTT
>JBBYHL010442406.1:18909-29600 GCA_038381835.1 Adansonia madagascariensis
TAGAGATCAAAGGCTGGCCCATCTGTTGGGTTAAAAATTAAGACCAGAACCGATGGTATTCCCACCAAATTATGAGATTTTTTGCTTGAGAGGACGTGTCAATCAGAATCAATTAGAAGAAAGGAAAGCCAAGGATGCCTTGGTTAGTTTTGACTAGGCCTTTTGTAACCTCTACATCTATGTTATTAATGATCAGTTGATCCTGTCGAAGTCGAGCAATAAAACTTACCCTCATTCACTAAAGTTTATTCTTAACAACAGGGCTGAGTTGGAAACCCCTATGCTTTTTAAGTCTATTTCCATGTAAGTTTAAGAATTAAAAACCTACTTGCTTTTGCCTAATAGCTCATAGAGATCTTGTAATGGGCATCTTTTATTGGATATTATCAATAAAATTAACGTTTGCATAAAGTATTTTATCTTGTGTGCCTGTTTTTATTTTCTACCCTTGCTTTAATTCTCGATTTATACATATTTTCGTCTATATTGTTTATTTCCTCATTCTTTCAAGTGCTCCAATTGAGTGACATAGACATTTTAGATGAGCTCCTAAAGATTGATTTCAAACGATCAATCTGTGCTAGCAAAGTTAATTTCGATGAGGATTTTAAAGAGAACTTTATGCCAGTAGATTTATTACTGTAAACACCTTATTTTGTTTAGGCTAATTTTTTAGCAACTTGGGGCATAGACGTGAGAGGGGGTGAAAAATATTTTTGAGGAGGTTAAGAAGGTCTATGGATCATATCAAAGATAAATGCAAAGAAGTGGCATCAAAGGACGTAGTTCAAGGTGTTCGGGGATAAAAGATATAAGAAAATTCATAATTTTGCTTGAATGAATCGATACATGGTTCTCATGTATCGATACAATGCTCAAACGATCCAAACATTTGACATGTCCCCATTTGTATCGATGCAGCATGTAAACGTATCGATACATGAGCTTATGTATCAATACAGGAGCTCATGTATTGATACTAGGCCATGCCAAGACCAAAACGTGCATTCTGTAAAGAAATGTATTGATACATATCAACATGTATCGATACAATTAAGCGTTGAATCAATACAATGGTTCATAGTATTGATACAATGATCATTGTATCGATACACTAAAGGTTTTTAGACCAAATGTATCGATACATTCTTCAATGTATCGATACATGCAGGCTGTTTTCCATGGTTCGAGAATTTTTTACTCATCCATCATTGATCCAAAACTGGATTTTAACTCATTTTTTTGCATAAAAAAAGATCAAACCCATATCAGATTATGAATTTGGACCTTTGAATTAATCAAAACATTTTTGAAGTCTAAATTAGATCAAAAAGGTTAATGTCACATGATCACCTTACTTTTCCCTAGTTTGTTAACTAAGGTCACCATCAGCCACCCTATTTGCTGAAAAATCATTTCAGCATTTAAACCAACCACCCTATGTCCATCACATTGGTAGCAAGTTGCTCCCTATAGCCACTCTGTAGCCATCAAGCTGACATCACTTTGTCCCCCTTGAGAAATGACCAAAAACACTTTCAATTTAGCTCTAAAATGCTGGTATAAGTAGACCACTTATATCTCAGCTGAGATTTTGGAGATTTCAGTTCATTTTCAGCTTTCAAAAGACAATTCACACATCAAGAAAACCAAATCCTATAGCTCTTCACTCAGCACCCAAAAACAGCCCCAAAACACTCACTCTCAACCACTACATATTCTGAAAATCACTCTCATCCATACCAGAACCAAAACCTCATTGTTTGTCTCTTTTTCTTGCTTATTAACAACAAAGAAAAGAGGAAAATTCAAGCCATCTCTGCTGCTCCAACTATTTGGCCAAAAATTAAAGTTTTATTCGTATAACATCTTACTTTATCACTTTCATTTTTTTGTTTTTTAGCATCTTCATCATTTTAGTGAGCTCTCCATGTTTCCATCACCCTCTTAGGATTCTTATGCATTATTATGGTAGTTTAGGATTTGGATGCCTTAATGCCCTTTTGATTTGCAAAATGCCTCATTTCATCTTTATTATTTTGATAGCTTTTACTCAAGCATTTTATGCCATATCCATGCATTTTGTTATGATTAATCCATGTATAAATCCTTAGTCTAACATATTTCAAGCATATTTATACAATAGCTTGCATCTTGTCATGAATCATTGTCATATTCAGCATCTATAACATTTTCTTGTCAAAGTGCATAACACTTTCTTTGTCTAGACCATTGGTAAAATTAGCATCCCCATTCATGTTATGTGCCATCCCCTTGTATGTTTGTTATCTTCTCCTTGTCAAAGTGCATGTTTGGTGGCTATAAAAAAATGATTTTTAAAACCTCCCCAAGCCAAGCATGCTAACCTTAACCAATGAGGACTAGCATGAACTTATCATTTTCCTTAAAGTTAACTAAAAATCTTAGGGAAGATAAAGTTTTCCAGATCTGTAATCCTGATTAAACGAGCTTAAAACTTCTAATTTTCCAATGAAAATGGCCTTGCACTTGTTCCTAAAATGTTCGTACCTTGTTTTTGAGTTAAAACCTTGAGTGGTATGATCAACGGGCTGTTTTATCATCCTAAATTGCTCTGGGGCTATGCAAATGAGTTCGCGATGCTCATGCCATTCTTTCCCGTCAGTCATGGACATTTGAATGTCGATGACTCAAGTTTGGACCCATAAACATAAAGAAAATAACAAATATCCTCTGCTTTGCTTTGTCCCTTATTGGCAGTATCACTGTTACAAATTGAAAAATCATATTAAAATGCCAAACTATTTTTCATGAATTTTATAATATTTTTCTCTAAAAATGTGTCAAAATATCTTTAAAATGAGATCTTGTTCACCCCCGCATCGATCTAGATGAAAGAGTTATTATTTTTCAAACCTAGACTATCTGGAATCCATAGAGTTAATAAAGTGCATTATGGTTGGGCCCTTTAGGCCCACTAAATGGTTTTTCCAAATCCCTCCAACATTTTTCCCAAAAAGTTCATGAAATTCTTTTTCTGGAAAGGTATTATTTGCAATTTTTTTGATAACAAATGAGTCCAGAATGGTTTTTTGAATTTTGACACATCCTTTTCTTGCATGCTCTGTCGGTGGCATAATTGACCCAAATTTGGAAATTTATTTCCTTGGAAAGTGATTTTTTTGGGATATTAGGAATATTGTTAGATTGACCCTCGTCAAGTTACCTTTTTGATGGTATCTTGTCCACCCTCTAAAGCCCTTAACCAATCCAGAATAAATTCAAAAAGTGGGATCGCGCGATGTTGTCCCCTATTCTCGGTCATGGTCAAAATTAAGTTGTTCTCCCAAATTTTGTCTCGAGACATTCAAGTGTCTTCGTATCACCCTGATTAGACTCGAGAACATGCTTTGACCTCCCATAAGCTCGTGTCAAGGCACAAATATATTTCTACATCTTTACCATCCTTGTTCACAACTATTTTTTTCCAAAAATCATCAAAATGCTCATTCAATTTTTAAATCATGAAGTTTTGTCAACTTAAGTTTTCCAACTTGACTACTTTAAAGAGTGTAAGATATGTCACTTTTAGGGATACTCCAACCCCGACCTTTTGAGGGGATACTCCAACCTCGACCTTTCGAGGGGATACTCCAACCCCGATTTTCAAAATTGTCAAGTTTTAAAAGTCTTCATTTGTCAAAATTATTTGTCATCCATAGGAATACTCCAACCCTGATCTTCCGAGGGGATACTCTAACCTTACTTTTTTAGAATTGTTAAGATTTAAAAATCTTCTTTCATCAAAATTATTCATTATCCTCGAGGATACTCCAACCTCATCTTTCTGTAGGGATACTCTAACCCTATCTTTCAACTACAATTAAATTTTTCTTCTTCCTGAATTTCCATGAACATGTCAAGAGTCAAACTCGTTTTTATTTTTTTAACAAAACCTCATTTAATCAAGAAACCCTGATCCGTTTAAAAAATTATCAATTTAGTTATTCCTAAATAATCAATGACAATTGTGAGATAAATTCCAATAGTCCATTCCTTCTTTTTATCATTACATTGAATGGTTCATGTTATGTTACTTTATTCGTTCCCTTACTAACGTGATTTCTTTGTGATGACTATTCACATTCATATTTTTAAATCATTTTAAGTAAAATTAAAGGTGATGTTCTGCATGGGTATCTCTCCAATGCTCAAAATGGAATATTCCATTTTTATAGTAAAATCCAGAGTTCATTTTTATTAAAAATTTCTATATTCCCCATCTATCTGGGGCGTATATGAGATTAAATCTTTTCATCAAAACCTGGATTTGTATTTCTATAAAATTCATGCATTAAAAGAGGGTTATATCAAAAAGTGATGAGTTAAGATCAAAAGAATTGAAACTGAGATAAGACATAACTAGTGAGGTACCGATTTTGGGCATCACGAAGACATTATGCATCATCATGCATAACCAACTCCCAAACTCAAATGGCAAATCTTTATACCACGCAAACCATGGGATCGATGTTTTAAGTTTTGTAACTTAAGACATAGGTTTCAATAGGCATCCGATCATGCCTAGCCCAAAATGATCGGTGGCGACTCCAAGCATGGGCCACTTTGTGATGGTCATCCGAGACCAATAAGATAAGCGATTCATCTTGTGGTCCCCCTCACTGTATCTTGAGTCAAGAATTCATACTTTATCATTCTCATCACGTTGTGAAGGAAAAGTTTCGGTCAAAAAGACATTTCCTAGTCAGAAAAATATTTTAAGTCATATACACTCATAGATCTGCGAGGATCCACCTCGAGGCATGTTGCGATAATTACGATTGTTGAGTGTGAAGAAAATAGATTTTGCCCCATAAGGAACCAAATAAAGTCATAAGTTTAGGGATTGAAGAAGATAAAAAAGAAGTCAAAATTGAAAACTTTCGTAAAACCCTTTACTACAACCAAACTAATGAACCTAATCTAAGAGTGTTGAGACATATTTGCTTGGTCATATCAATAAATGCTTGGATTAGACACCAACATTGTGGTCCATAGTCTTTCACTCAAACTTGATGCAAACTAATCCAGCAGAAGTTAAGAAGGATTAAACTAGAAATGCTCCTTAAGATCAAACAAGAAGTCAAGAAAAATTTTGAGGTAAGATTCCTTATTGTAGCCAAATATCTAAAATGGGTTGCCAACATTGTCCCAGTCTCCAAGATAGATAGCAAAGTACAAATGTGTGCTGATTATCAGGATTTGAGCTAGTTCAAAAGATCATTTCTGACTACCTACATTGATACTTTGGTTGATAATATAGCCATGAACTCTTTATTCTCCTTCATGGATGATTTTTAGGTTATAATCAGATTAAAATAGCACTTAAAGATATGGAGAAAACTACCTTTGTAACCATGTGGGGCACATTTTGTTATAAAGTTATGACTTTTAGGCTAAAAAATGTCAAGCCAACTTATCAAAAAGCCATGTTAACACTATTCCATGGCTCAAAGGATAAGGAGATTGAGGTCTACATGGATGATATGATTACCAAGGTAAAAAAATAAGATGAGCATGTCACAAATCTTGAAAAGCTCTTTGAATGGCTATGAAAATTTCAACTAAAGTTGAACCCCACTAAATGTACTTTTGGTGTAACTTCGAGTAAGCTACTAAGCTTCATTGTCAGTGACAAAAGAATTAAAGTTGACCCAGATAGAGTCAAAGCCATCCAAAGCATGCCATCACCGTGAACCCAAAAGGAGGTAGAAAGTTCCTTGGGAAGACTAAACTGCATCTCAAGATTCATATCTCAACTTACTAACAAATAATACCCCATCTTTTGGCTTCTCTGCAAATATAATTTTAAGGAATGGAATGAAAATGTTAATAAGTTTTCACAAGGTCAAACACTATTTGTTAAATCCATCAGTGCTTATATTGCAAATTCTCGATCGACCTTTGATCCTCTACCTAGCATTCTTTGACAAGTCTATGGGTTATATGCTTAGGCAGCATGATGAGTTGGGAAAGAAAGAGCAAGCAATTTACTTCTTGAGCAGAAAGTTTATAGATATGAAAACAACTATTTTGCAGTTAAGAAATTATGTTGTGCATGGGTTTGAATGGCCTGGAGACTTAAGCAAGACATGTTATACCACACCATATGGCTAATTAGGAGACTCGACCCTATAAGTTTTTATGAGAAGCCTTCGTACAGTTTCAAAGATTGGTCAGATGACAAATCTTACTTTTTGAATATGATATCATCCATGTCAACCAAAATGCCATCAATGGTGGCACAATAGTTGACATTTTAGCAAGTTAGGCAATAGACGACTATAAACCTTTAAACTTTGATTTCTTGGATAAAGATTTAATGTGCATCGCTAAAGAGGAAGATGTCAATAGTTATGATCGATTATGGGAAATGTATTTTGATAAGCATTACATGCTTTGGGGCATGGAATCAAGGCAACACTAATTTCACCCAATAAGAGTCACTACCCCTTTATAGCCAAACTAAACTTTGACTACACAACAATATAGTAAAAAATGAAAATTGTGTCATGGGGCTCCAAGCAGCTGTTGAGAGAAATATCAAGATTTTATGGGCTTTCAGCAACTCAGCCTTAGTCATCTACCAACTAAAAGAAAAGTGGCAAATGCGATGCTAAATTGATTCATTTTAGGAAACTGATGTCAAAACTCAAAATAGAATTTGATGATATCAGCTTTCAGTACTTAACTTGGGAAGAGAACCAAATAGCCAATGCTTTGGCCGTTTTGTTGTCCATGTTCAAAGTTAATCAAAAATAGGATGTTGCTCTCATTCAGATGAGCATTTATATGACTCTGGCACATTATCAGAATGTGAAAGAAGAGAAAGATGGCCTACCATGGTATCATGACATCTTCTACTGCACTAGCGATCAACAGTACCCCGAGAATGCCATAGAGAGTGACAAAAGGACCATCAAGAGAATGGATATAAGATTCCTTCTGGATAGGGAAATCTTATACAAGAAGAGTCAGGATCAAGTGTTATTTAGATACGTTAATGCTTTTGAAGTCAAAAGGATCCTAGAACAAGTTCATAAGGGGATTTGTGGCATGCATACTAATGGGCACTGAATGGCCAAGCAAGTCATTAGATCAGGTTATTACTAACTAACTCTTGAAAAAGACTCTATCACCTATGCCTAGAAATGTCGTAAGTGTTAGATTTATACGGATAAAATTAATGTCCTACCATCATCGCTTCATGTCGTGCAGCCTAATGGCTTTTTCTGTGTGGGGCATGGATATGATTGGGCCCATCACCCAAAAAGCTTTTAACGGATGTCGATTTATCCTAGTGTTGATCGATTACTTCACTAAATAGGTTAAGACAACCTTATATGCCAATGTCAGTAAGTCAATTGTTTGCAAGTTCATAAAATAGGACGTCATCTTTCAATATGGATTTCCTAAATAGATCATCACTAACGATGCTTGCAACTTGAAAAACAACCTGATGCAAGTAGTATATTCCCAATTCAAAACCAACATCATAACTTTATGTTATATCACTGGAAAATAAATAAGGTAGTCAAAGTAGCTAATAAGAACATAAAAAAAGATAGTCAAGAAAATGGTCGAGACTTATACAAATTAGCATAAGAAATTTCCCTTTGCACTCCATGCATATTAAACTTTAGTCTAAACTTCCACAAGTGCTACCTCATTCTCTTTTGTCTATAGGATGAAAGTCGTCTTACCTATGAAAGGCAAGATCCCTTCTGTAAGAATCTTAATGGTGGCCAAACTCGAAGAGGTAGAATAGGTCAAGAACTGACATGATCAGCTAAACCTTATTGAAGCCATTTACCATAATCAAATGTATCAAAGATGTATGATCAAGGCTTATGAAAAATAGGTTCACCTCCAATGATTTCATAAAGGAGAATTAGTCCTCAAGAAAATTCTTTTGATCTACAAACACATCCAAGGCAAGTGGACCCTTAATTGGAAGGAACCTTATGCTGTGAAACAAGCTTTCTCTAGAGGAGCCTTGATCCAAACAGAAATGGATGGCAATGTCTTACCTAACCAAACAATTCATACTCTATCAAGAAATATTATGCCTAAAGGATGAAAACTCGAAAGGGCATCTTTTGTCAAGAAATCATCGAAAAGTAAAAAAAATCAAGAAAAAAAGTTAAAAAATAAAAAAGAAAAAAGTCAAAAAAAAAACAAAAATAAAAGAACTAGTCTTGACTAAACCCAAACAAGATTAGATCTTACCAAAAATACTTGTTAGAAAAACCCTAGTTGAACCTTCATCTAACCCTGATCTCATTAAACTAAATCTTATTCCAACTCCACCCTTAAGCAAACCTCAGATCAAAACCAACCTCGACCAAACCAACCTATCCTGAGTCAGGAACAACTATCAAAAAACACAAGGCCATTAGAGGTTTTTGGAAGATCGGCTCATATTTAACATATTGATTGCTCGGGAAAGGTTTCAAAGAACATCAGATTAAATATTCATGTCATGATTATCAAAGGTATTAATTACCCAAAAAATCTCTTCATTATCATTGTACTCATTTTTGTCAACTATAAATAGAATTGTATCACTTTTCTTATTAGGAATAAAAATATATCTTGTTTCTCTTTAATCCCTATCATTACTTTTGCATTACATTATGCTTGTTATTTAGTTGATAATATTGGATAATCGAATCAAATCATAATAAGATTTCTTGATATTACATTAAAAGGATGAGAAGAGCACAATGAGCTTTGTTGATACCTTGAGTGTCAAGATCATGAATTCCCCCATATGATGTACCAACCTATCATGATCATGTTTTGATTTGTCCTTAACTCCTGAGCATGAAACATCATAGAAATGAGCCTAAACCAAATTCATGCAACTTAGTTAAAGTACTGTCAAGACATAAAACTAACCAAGCGAAAACAATCACTCAGACCATAAACCACTAATAAGACTAATAATCCATCAAAAAGGATTATCAAATAGTTTGAATCAAGAAACATAACCACCCCAATTCTCACCTTGTCAAGAAAGAACTCACCTGGTATATCGAGTCAAGAAAATGATCCCAAGCATCAAGTTGCCCAAAGAAGTCATGATCACAAGGCTCATCAATGTCTGAACTATGGCATTAGGAAAGTGGCTGTTGAAGCTCTTAATCAAAAGAAAAATTTTCAACATTTGTTTCCCTATTAGACCTTATGTCATGATCATGTAGTCACACTATCAAGAAACTTTTACAGACATCATTATATCATGCATTGATAGCAAAACATCATCCTATCAGCATCTTGTCAAGCAGAACTTATCAAATCTCGAAGAACTTCCTGATAGGAATCTTTGATATAAAAAATTGGCATGTCACAAAGGTCAAAGTCCAATATTGCTGGAATTTTGTAATCTAGCTCGTTGGCACTTTAGTCAAGAACCATAGTAAAAAAGTTTTGTTAAGAACCTCAGTCAAAACCCTTTGTCAAGAAATCCTTTTTAAAAAGTCTAATCTAGAATACTGTGACCTGACTTTTTATCATCCACTATCTAGAATCTTGTCAAAAATCTCAATCAAGATCTTTTATCAAGAAACCTTTTCAAAGTCCAATGTTGTTAGAACATGGTGATCCGACTCATTGGCGCCTTAGTCAAAACCTTGGTCAGGAACTATATTCACGACCCTCTATTAAGAAATATTTTCAAAGTCTGATGTTACTGGTTATGATTTGGAATATTAGTATTCTATCATTTTTAAATCAAATCTAGGGATAGGTTGAGCCTAGGATCATAATCTAAGCTTTTTATCTGAAATTGGTCAAGAAGTCCTTCTAAAAGTATGATGTAGCTAGCCTAATTCAGCATATTAGCATTCTATTAGTTTTAAGTCAAGCCTAGGGATAGGTCGAGCCTAGATTGTAGTCTTGGTCTTTTATCTTAATTTTATTAAAAAAAAGTCCTTTCAAAATTCCAATGTTGCTAGCCATGACTTGGCATGTTGATACTTTTTCATTTTTGAGTCAAACCTAGGGATAAGTCGAGACTAGGATCGCAGTCTAGGTTTTTCATCCAAGAATTCAGATTTTACCTTTTTGCCAAAAAGTCTCAAAATCACTGCCAAAATTATGTTTTATCCCAGTGTTTATTAATTTCAATCTTTTCACTACAAGAACATGAGGCAGCATCAAGCACACCGCAAACAAAGTGGTGTTTATCGATCTTTACCTTGTTCCTAATGCTCAGCAACAGCCAAAGAAGGGTAGTTGTAGACAGCTATTTTGTTTGAGCTGATTTCTAGCATCCTAGGACATAATTAAAAGGTAATTAAATTAAAAAATAAAAACGGGGATGAGTGGCAAAATAATTTTTTAGGAAGATTTGAAATGCCTAGGGATCATACTAAAGAAAAAAAAAAGGCATCATAGGTCACTATTCGAGGTGTCACTATATATAAAAGTATAGGCAAGTCATACATCATTCTCGGCTAAGGTAAGGTGTTTGGAAGGCCAAATATATGCAAATTTCACATTTTGGCATGAACATATTGATACATGGCCATTAGGTATTAATACAAGCTTTCATGTCACAAAAATTCAAATTTTCATATGTTGTATCAACACAAAAAGGTTATGTACCAATACAGGTGCTTGTGTATCAATATACAAACCTTTTTTTT
>JBBYHL010442406.1:39115-57624 GCA_038381835.1 Adansonia madagascariensis
ATTCCTACCAAACCTAATAAGTGGGGCTGGTGTTTCCTTAAGGATCCAGGTAAAATTCTTTTACCTAATCCATTTAAGATTGGGACCAAGCATTAATTATATAATATCTTAGCCTAATCCAACACCAATAGGGCCCGTTACAATTATGCCTAACTTATATCAAGTCCAAATAGGATTTGATCAAAATTAGGCCCATTTGACTTAATAATTAAGGCTTTTAGGCCCACCCTTATTTACATGCAGGAACATTTAATTCTTGATTAAATTTCTTACTTATGTAAAACAATTTTACTTCATGTAAATAATATTAATAATTATCAAATAATTATTTAATTTGAAAGAAACAATTATCCAGCCTAAAACTAAATTATCCTCATTTACATATATACTATTAGACATGATATTGGTTAAACATTCTTATCTTTATTGCCACATTAAGATATCTCTTACAATATTCCATAAATCTAGTTTATGTCTTTAATTATACTTAATGGAATTATTCAACTCAATCCTTGTCATCATACTTTTTATTAATCAAGTCATACTTAATTAAATCCTGATTTTAATCCAACAGATCATCTCATTGTGTGTGATGCATTAGGTTTCTAACATGTTGGCAATGAATATAATTAATCTTATTAATTATTTATAGACCAAGAGCAGGATCTTTCAACCTATCATAACCACAAAAATGTTGAAGAGTCAATATGATCTCAAGGAAACCTTTTAGTAACTAGCCTTATAGTGTAACTCGATCCTTTTACCAAATATCCTAGAAAGACCATTTGTATGGTGCAATGTCTACTCATATATCAATTTATGTTAGTTCTTACAACTTATAGTTAGCCTTATGAATTTATAGAAATAATTTCTCTTAAATTTATCATGTATTTGCCAATGACTTTATTAAGTTAACCTAAGCTAAAAACAAATAAGATATATCTCCGATATCACTTAAAGTGGTGAATCTTTTTTCGATTACTCATCCACCTTCTTATGGTTCATGGCCTACATAGGCATCTATCTATAGTGGAGCCATTCATAATGGAATCAAAGCATGACACTTCCTATAGAAGATGACCTAATATCACAAGTTAGAGGACTAGTTACATGACTGACATGTGAGAACATTTCCATAAACACTTAAGTGACAATACCGAATCGAGCTCTCACATGAGCCATGTTCAGTGAACTTGTTTCCACAAAACAAGCACCCACATGCCATCCAAAATCTCTTATATACTTAACCTAGGAGATCAGTTACATACTTCATAAGTAAGAAGGCATAACATGTGCTAGTATTTGAGCATTGCCAATGCTTCATCTTGGCAATACAATGACTAAGAACTAAGAAAGGTCAATTAAAAGCTCGAACAAAATATGGTGTCTACAATGCTATTAGAAGTTTTACCAATATGGTTATATATGAGGGAATGTTTGAAAGGGTAATTAAGAATGGAAAGCTTAAAGAGAGCAGAACACCAAATGCCATGGAAGAGGAGGTACTAAAAAATAAGGAAAATAAGGTTCAAGTTACTGATATGGATAATGTTGTACTAGATATTTAGTTGAGTTTTTATTCACACACAATCCCTATTATGTCCAGCTTAACATTCTTACCCCTAAGTATATCTACTATTCAGCCTAAGAAGTTAGCAAGAGGTCTTAAGGGACAAAGTAGATGGGATAGGATTTCTATAAAGCCTATTCTAATGCCATACATAAAATTACTTTTTAACTTATCCAAGATTAATTAATGTCACCAATACTATCTGATTCTTTAGAGTCATCTTACCTGGAGAACTATGATATTGGTGTCACTTGTGGCTATTATATTGGACTTTCAAGCCATTCCACTGAGGAATGTGGGGCATTAAAGAGGAAGATACAATAACTAGTTAAAGCCGATTTGTTAAAGTTTGGTTGAGGAAATTGTATAGCAGAGTGTGTGAAACAAAATATGTAGATTTGGGCAAATTGTAAAGAGTTAAATTAATGTATTCCCATATTTCATGTTGAAAACCTTTATATCTAGATTGACATCTTTTTATATAAAGCATACATGGTTTAAAATGTTTGATAGAAATAGCTTGTGTGGGTAGAATTTAGTGATTTTGGTGAAAATAAAAAAAATTAAAAAAAAGAAAAAATTTTTAAGAAAGCATAATAATAGAAAGTCTCGAGAATATTAATGTTTACTGTTAGGAATAAACCTATACACGTACGTCGATTTTCTAGACTTTTTCATGAACATTGTGATTGCCTAAAAGAACCATAACTTTGGGGAATTATTTTTGAAATTCACTAGCTATGATTGCTCTAAAATAGTTAACAAGGTGAATGCCTTAAACTAGGTTAGGAGTGGTAGAACAGATTTTATGATTAATGGGTTTCTTTGGAAATCAAATGGATTAGATATTCTGGTAAAAGTCCTAAAACTATGGTAACTTAGGCTAAAATTTACCTTTTCTTTAGCTTTTGAAACATGAATCTCTTGGTCATTGTTTTGAAAAGTCGATTTGTATCTTGGAGCATGATGGGTCAATAATGTAGCTCTCTATAGATTAGGAAACCTTTTGAGCCTATTTCTTTCATACCACTTTGAATAGCCCAACAATAAGGGTTCACCCTTTTAAGCTATATTCTTTTTAAATCACCAAAAGTCAGAAATTTCCTTTCAATTGAACATAGGATGCCTTAGATAGGCTTTGATCTCAGTATCAAATTATCACATTAGTGATTCACTAAAAAATGACACGCCTATTAGTGTAGAGAGAAAAGGAAAATTAAGGCATGAATTTTGGGGCATGAAAAAATTGAAAAACTAAAAAAGAAAAAAGAAAAAGAAAAAAATTAAGAAAATTTAATGCTTAAGATTGTTTGAAAGTTGTTTTTCAAACAATGACTTTTTGGCTTGTGTAATGCTTGAGATGACAAATGGCCTTTTTTCACTGTCCTTTCTTAAATGTAGAAGCCAGTTCCCTTACTTTCCCCTTTTGAGCGAAATGAATTATTTCTTTTTGTGAACGTTGATCAAGGATCACCTCTACACTTGGGGCGTGAAAGGACAAAATCATTTTAGAAAATGTAAGGGCAAACATCCCATTCTATAGTATTAAAAAAGGCCCAACAAATTAAGGCAAAGTTAAAATGGACCAAGTTTTCAGAATCTAGGATTTCTTACATAAAAAAGAGAAAAAAAAAGAAATGGAAAAAGTAAAAGCAAAAGCTCAAAAGGAGCAAAACAAAATAAAAAATGAAAAGGGAAATAGATGAAGAAACAAAGTAAAGTATGGTCAAAAAAAGGTAAAAGGGATGAAAGCCTTCATAGGAAGAAATAATGCTTGATCTTTTCACCTTTAAAAACTTGATTTGGGCCTATATATCTAACAGGAAATCCCGGCTCATGCAAATTTACATAAACATAAAAATTTAATCAAAATTAAACATAGTAGTGGAATTATGCAAAGAAATGTCTAAATTTCCTCAAGATCTTTGGAAAAGATGTAAATATGATCGAATTACAATTTAAAATATAGATCTCATAGAAATCATACTTGCTTAAAGACTTGTAACTCTAAGCATGCCGGTCCTTACACAAATGTAGCATGGATTGATTGCTACATCTCTTTTTGAAGCTAAAAGTAGTTCAAGTGTTCTGCCTATAATAGTAATCCATGCGATGTCTCATGGAACCTTCATGTGCTTTGATGATTCTCCAATGCTAGCCACAAGGCTTTTTAAGCCTTAATCTAAGGGTATCTTGCCAATAGGTATAGATTCAATGTGATCTGAGGATGATTCCTTTACCTATCGCACCAAAAAGAAATAGCTCTGTATGAAAATAGCTATTTTTTGTAGATGCCAGTAAATGGATCCAAAAATCACAATTTTGGATTCCGGTTGATAGAAACTAATTTTCTATCTTTCATTTCGATCAACAACACTTTGAGATCACTTAGAATACTAATCGACACAAAAGAGGCTTAAAAAAGTAAGGATTTTAGGATTTGGCCAATTTTACAACTTCTATGAAAAACTAATCTTTCAATGCTGGAAAACTATTTTTCTATTTTCATTGTGTCAAGAACACTAAAAAAAACCAAGAAAACACGAAGAGACCTTAGAGAAGCATGGGTGTTAAGCCAAATACCTTAAAAAAGTCTACGGTCTATGCCTAAGGTTTTCTTGATGCTTTTTATCATTAAAAAGAACCCCTAATAATGTATTTTAATACACCTTGTGCTAGGTTTTTCTTGACTAATGGGTTAATTGAGCCCATTACTAACATACTTAGAAGGTGGCCCACCTTGGAATGTTTCTTAGAGCCGAATTAAAACTATTTTAATTAGTTCGCCTAAGATTAGGGCTAAATAGTACCTTATTAATATTTTATCCCAATAGAACACCAAGGATGGCTATTTCTTATGCCAAGCCCATTAGCAAGCTTAACTTGGAGTAGTTCATAACTAAACTTTATTAACTATATAATTAGGGCTTTTAGCCTAACCCCTTAATTTAAATGTTAGGCAATTTAATTCATAATTAAATCTTTTAACCTAAGTAATAAAATTTTACTTCATGTAAATATTATTAAAATAATTAATTAAATAATTATCAAATAATTATTTAAATTTTCAAATACAATTATTTGGCTTTAATTAATAATATCCCTAAAGCCATGTCTATGAATAAACATCTTCTTGATAAGATATTTTTATCTTTATTTCTATATTAAGACATCCCTAATTAGATTTCATAAATCTAATTTATGTCCTAAGTTATTCTTAATTGAACTTACTTAATTTAAGTCCTCTTCATTATACCTTTTATTTAATTAAGTTGTATTAAATTAAATCCTAGTTTTAATTTAATAGATCATCTTATTGTGTGCGACCCTTTAGGCTTCCATCATAATGACTACAAATATAATTACCCAATTAAGAGTATTTATATATATGGACAAAGATTGGTATGCACAAAAAGTTAATACGACCTCTTAAAAAACCTTTTAATAACCAACCTCTCAGTGTAATTTGGTCATTTCACCAAATATCTCGAACAGACTAGGTGCATGTGTAATGTCTACTCATGTATCAATCCATATTAGTTCCTATAGCTTTCGGTTAACCTCATGAATTTAGAGAAAGAATTTTTCTTAAATTCATCATGTGTTGGCCATTGACTTTATCAAGTTAACCAAAGCCAAAAACAAATGAGATATGTCTTTGATGTCACTTAGAGTAGTGATCACTCGTTTACCATTGTATGGTTCATGCCATACCCAAAACCACCATAACATAAGCATCCATCTATTATGGACCCATTCATGATCAAATCAAAGCTTGACACTCCGTATACAAGATGACTTGGAATCATAAGTTTGAGGACTAATATATGCAACTGACACATGAGAACATATTAAATAGACACTTGAGTGAATTATACCAAATGGAGTCCTCGTACATGCCATGTTTAGTTAACTTGTTTCCACAAAACAAGAACCCATAGCTATCCCCAAGTATCTTTATACTTCAACTTCTATTGTCAAAGAGTTGCATGCATCAAATACATGGAGGTTTAGCATATACTAGTCTTTGTGCATTATTAATATGCCATCTTGACAATACGATGACTAAGAATGTTTTTAGAAACATGACTTTAATGCATAAAGATCTCATTATCGTAACTCATTACTAACTTTGTAAGGACATTATGTTTCATGGGCTTCATCCAATTAGTGTTTGCATGATTGTCAGTCATGCCACTAACGTGAAGGAAAACCTTGAATCACTAAGTAAAATGATTAGTTTACATTATTAACTTATTATATGCCTTATCCATTATGATTGGCTTTAAGGTATATACTGACATATCCCACATGCACTAAGCTAATCGCTAAAACATCTAATGCCACACTCTTTCGATTAGCAATTATGTCTCAACTTGGACAAAGCTTTACTACTACTATGAGAATATGTTTCAGTTACATGCATGATAATTTCATTATTAAAGTCATTAACTTTTCAAATCACAATGAAACCCAGATTCCAATCGTATAGCTTAAATATTTCTTTAACAACTATTAGGAATCCTTTATTAGCTTGTAAGTAACTTTTTTTATGAGCCTATAGAAAAGAGTTTGTTTATGACCTTTAGGGTATAAACATACAATCCTCTCCAGTGTGGAATATTTTAAAAATAATTACAGTTTTAACATCATGGGTATTTATCACTAAGTAAAATTATGATCTTTAAATTTTAAAGAATCATAAATGCCTTTAAATCTTACATTTGTAGATTTGAAGGGAATTGGATTGGAAACTTTTTTGAAATCCTATAAGTTATAGGCTGTCTAGTATTTTAGTACTATTACAAGTGTATGTCTGAGAATAGACCATAACATAGAATAAATTCTATGATTAATGATTTATTCAATGAGGACTAAATCTAAGCTTTGCATCGAATGTAAGTAATCATCCTCAATTGGCATGTTACTGCCAATATACACATTTTATCTTTACGAATAAATCAAGATTATGTTTCATAAACACTAATCAAGAATGCAAGCTTCGATCAATATCAACAAGGTTGCCTTTATCTATGGTCTATCTTCACTACTCCTTTTATTTGGCCTTACAATCTATCATACATATTTAAGCACTAACTTCTAGGTATCATATACCAAGAGAAGTGAATTAATCTCAATGTATATCTAATATTGAAATTTTTGTAAGTTTCCTAATTTTGATCATATCAAAATATTTCCATACAATTTTACTATATTAATCTAGCTCTTCACTATGTTGGCATATTCCTTTATCATTTCCATTGTTTTTCTTTAAAAGAAAATATATGAACAATGCATGGACCAAATCCATCTAAAGTGCTTAAATTTTTGAAATACATCTTACCATATGAGGCTTGATTGGCCTACTTTCTAACATTTTCTTAGGAACAATTCCTTAGGGATGTCGAACCTCTCATTATAATTATTCTTATAGAACAATTCTTTAAGGTTTCAAAAAATTTCATGAGCTTAAATAGCTACTTGCTCTTTTTAGGGTTTAGGTGTCATACTATCCATCATCACAATGTGACTAGACCAAGGTCATCGATATGATCTTAATAGATTGCGACTGACCTAGTGGGCTATTCATGGATATGCCATTTAATGTGGGCCTAGTCAATGGAGTTTGGCCCATTAAGCTTATTAGCATCATGTATGCTACTTAGCGATAGTCTATTAGTCATGTGTTCATATCCATTATGAACCAAAATATTTTATAGTCAATAATTTCTAATTTCAATCATTAAGGTTTTACAACTTTAATGATTGTCCTTATTATTTTATCGATATTATATCCCTCAACTATAAAACGAGAAGTTCAACATTTGAATCTTCTAAATGAGCTAAAACCCCTGTCATCCTTCCTTGACCTTGGGGATAGCCCATCAAATTATGAAAGAACTAATTAGGTAGGCAACATAGCTTATCAATTGCATCTTTATGCAACTCTTATATAAGTTAAGTGGTAACTCTTTACCTAAATACATCATATCTATATTTCACCTAACCTACCTCTAATGCCATGGAGTCAAGTTTGTAAGCACACAGACAACACAACTTTATTTGAGTAAGACCCATTAATTATAACTCAAGCAGTTCAGGTGGAAAGGACCTTAGGGATAACCTAACAAATCCCTGTAGCCAAAATTTGGGTATCTTGTTATACTTAATAAAAGGTGTTTAATCATGCATAGGCATGGACTTAATATTTTATAAACGATTTTTAGCATTTATCTCAGGTCTCATTGCTTTGTTTGATTAGCATGTTTAGCAGTTATTTAATCATATATTGTATGTATATATCCAAAAATAAATCTAACACATGAATCTAATAGGATAATTATAGACTTTATTTATCTAGTTTCCTTGAGCCATTAGAAAACAGTAGTTAAATTCCTATGGATATCATACAAGGTCTTCGCAAGTCTTGATGATGATCTCCTTTGTCCTTTCTTCTTGGAGCCATCTTCTTTACATCTTGAATTTAGATAAATTCTAATCTTATCCTTATACTAAATCTACAAGTCCTATGTAACTATTAAATATCATTCTAAGAAACCTCAAGCTGTACTCAAGAGAAGTTAGGTGAGAAAAGAATTTGCAACCCATAATTAAATGAGAAGGCAGGGTTTATAGACCTTATTTATAAAATAAATACCGAAAGAAAAATTTAACCATCCAAAACCTAGTCATACTAAGGTCTAGCCGATAACATGAAGTTAAACAAGCATAGCCAATATCACTTGGTAATCTTATGTGTCATTTACATAAACCCCTTTAAACAATTTGAGATGATTTATCAAATTATTTAGTAATTTTAGCTTTTTAATTGAAACATTTTTAATTAAATTCCTAACTCTTAGGAAATTTGTCTTAAATTGCTTATTATCTAACTTTTAGATTGTTTGTCTTAATTAGGGCATTGTTTAACTTTTAGATATCTTTGTCTTAATTTAGACAAGCTATTCATTTTAGGAAACTTGTTTGCCAAAAATAACATTTTAAGACATTAAATTGGACATTACCTAACTTTTAGGTTTTTTCTCTTAATTAGAACATTATCTAACTTTTAGATAATTTTGTCTCAATTTAGACAAAACACTTAGCATGTAATATTTTCGAAACCAGTTAGGAAAGTAGTTTCTAATTTTTCAAGGTATTAGTAATTAATCTATATTTAATTTAATTAGGAAAACAATTACATAACTAACATTTATTTTAATCACATTAGAATGGCTTCTACTCTAAATAGGATTAATCATTTAAATTAAATATATTTTTTAATTAAATAATTTAATTGAATTTTAATTCCATGCATATTACATTATCCAATTCATATCTTTAAAAATTTAAGAAAATTAATAGAATTGGATAATTAGGTGTTTGATAATAAGAGTTTTAATAGAACACAACCTCTCAAAGAGTCCTAGTCCAACTAGGAGTTTGCTTCATGCATGGCTATCTTAGCCATCCTAATTCAACATAAACACTATTGTCTTCCTCCCACTAAACCTTTGAAAATGCAAAAAATTTTTAGCGACATCTAGCTGCCATTGATACGGCAACAAGGTTCCAATGAGGAAGATGAAGTGTTGCACACATCAAGTACATCTAATGTAACTGATATGGCCTAGAATTGAAACGTTTTCAACTCCAATTTTAACCTAATTTTTCCAGTAAGTATTATGAACTTTTCATGACACTTTCAAAGTGGAAAAACAAGCAAAAAATCATAGTAATAGCTACTAAAATTTCAGCACCATCAAAATAATGAAATAGAGCTATCCTAGCAATAGTCAACACCAAAATGTTGACAGACTCTAATGTTAATTTAATTAAAAAAACATATTTTAAACTCATTAATATTGATAATAAGCATGGATTAGCATACTGGAAAAAAATTAAAAAGAAACAATTGCTTTAATTTTTAATTTAAGAAAAAGATCAAAACAATATCGAAATCACTTAGAAACCTTACACATGTTAAGGTTTTAATCCAAATTAATTAAAAAATTTTTAATTAATTATTTAAACACTTTTATGCATGATTAAAGCCAAAAATTACATGTTCTCTAGATTTTAAAATTAAAGAAAAATAATTTTTCAAGAATTTTACCAAAACAAAAAATCGCCAAACTAACACATAAAACGATCAGATTAATTATCTCTAAAAACTAGTAAGCTAGACCACATGTAATCTACAAACCTTATGCTTTAATACCAATGAAAAGGAAATCCCTAGCTTATGCATATTGACGTAGGCATAAAAATTTAATCAAAATTAAACATATGCAGTGGAATTAGACAAAGAAACACTTAAATTTCCTCAAGATCTTAGGAAGAGATGTAATGTGATCGGACTACAATTTAAACCATAAATCTAATAGAAATAATATTTGCTTAGAGACTCATAACTCTAAATGTTGATCCCTGCACAAATGCACCATAGGTTGATTACTACATCTCTTCCTAAGGCTAAAAGTAATCCGAGTGTTCTCTTTCTAATAGTAATCCATATAGATGTTTGTTGAAACCTTCATGAGGTTTGATGATTCTTCAATGCTAGCCAAAAGGCTTCTTAAGCCTTAACTAAAAGGTATCTTGCCAATAGGTACAGATCTAATGTGATTTGAGAATGATTCTCTTATTATTGTGCCAAAGAAAAAGAGAAACAACTTCGTAAGAAACCAGTTGTTTTTTGCAGATGCCAATAAATGGATCCAAAAATCATAAGTTTTATTCCAATTGATTCTTTTAGGATAGAAAATCAATTTTCTATCTTTTGTTCTAATGAACAACACTTTGATATCAGCTAGAATACTAATCGACATAAAAAAAGCTTGGAAAGTAAGGATTTCGAGATACAGCCATTTTCATAACTTTTGTGAAAAGCTAATATCTTAATGCTAGAAAATTATTTTTTTTTATTTTCATTGTGTCAAAAACAATTCAAGAACACTAAAAAAAACCATGAAAATGTAAAGAGAGCTTAGGAAAGAATAGCTATTGCACTAAACCTTTTAGAAAAGTCTAAAGTCTACGCCGAAGGTTGTCTTGATGCTTCTTATAAACCAAAAAACCGATAATAATGTATTTAAATACACCTTGGGCTAGGTTAGACTTGACTAATAGGTCAACTAAGCTGGTTACTAACATATCCAGAAGGTGGCTTGACCTTGTAATGTTTCTTACAGCCTAATTAAAACTATTATAATTAGTCTATGTAAGATTAGGGTTAAATGGTAACTTATTAATATTTTAGCTTAATAGCACACCAACGATGGCTATTCCATGCACCAAGGCCATTAGCAAACTCAACTTAGAAGAGTTCATGACTAAACTGTAAGAAGTCTCAGGGTAACGAGTAATCAAATTACAAAATTTTTATAAATAACATATAAACATGGCAAAGGAAACAAATCAAAGAAACTAATTCAAGATCCCTTAAACATGATAGTCTTGAAAGATTTTGATTAATCATTTAGATATAGAGACCTAAAGATTTAATCAAGATTCAAACACCCTTAATCTTAAAAAGAATTTTAACAATTCCATAACCCAATTACATGAAAACACTAAGCCTTGTTGTTGTAAATCAAAGCTATTCCATGCATTCAAGCTCTAATAATTATCCATATTAGTGACTCGAAGAACTTTCAATAAGGAAAAAAAACATTATTGCTAAGAGCTTTGCTAGCAGCTTAGATTTCAATAAATCCCTTTCAAGTTAGAAACCTTGATTCAATAATCAAAACAAGATGAAGAAAACAAATTTTCTCCATGGAAACAAAAAAATGGCATAATGCTCCTTAAGGTTTTTAGGCCAAATTGCAATTCAAGTTTCTAGAGTCTTTTTGGCTAAACTTTTAAGCCTCTTTTAAATCATAAGGGATGATAAACATGGGTATATATAACCTAGGGTTTAAAATTTTAATTTTTGAGAGCTTATAATTTTGCCTCCAACCTATATAAACTTACTTAAATTAGGCTTAAGTAATCATTACTTATATTAGACATATAAACCCAGTCTTAATTTAATTTTTACTAATCACCATTATGTGTGTGACCCATTAAGCCCCCATCATATAGGCAATTGGCCACCTAATATGTACGGAGTGTCAATATGGTTTTGAAAAATCCTTCAGTTTTTAGTATCTCAATGTAATAAATATCATTCCATCATATATCTCAAAATTAGCAAGGAAATGGTTCAGTGTCTACTCTTACCTCATTCCATATTAGTATGCAACCCCTATGTGTTAACTTTATAATCAATATTAACTTGGCCAAGGACTTTGAGTTAACACGGGCCAAGTACATGTGAGATATGTCCCTTATATCACTTGGGATGATGAATCTTCTCTGAATCACTCATTCACCTACCATATGATTGAAACCATACCTAAAACCACCCTACCATAAGCATCCATCTATTGTGGACTCGTTTATAATGGAATTAAAGCATGACACTCCTTATATGAGATGGCTTAGTGTCTTAAATCTAAGGATCACTTACACTAGTAACACATGAAAGTATTTCCATAGACACTTGAGTGAAATAGCAAATAGAACTCTCATAGCTGGTCATGTTCAATGAACTTGTTACCATAATTAACACCCAGATGATGTCCCCAAGTATTTCTGTACTTCAACTTATGAGATCAGTTGCATGCATCCATGCATGGAAGCTTACATATGCTAGTCTTTGCGTATTGTCAATGCTCTATCTTGACAATACAATGATAAGGAACATTTTAGAAACATGGCTTTGATGCATAGGGATCTCATAATTGTAACTCTTTAGAATTTCCTTATAAGGCTAATGTGTTTCATGGGCTTTACCTACATAAGTTGTTCATAACAATTATACAAGTACACCTTATGGATAAAGAAATACCTTTATAACATTAAATAAATATAATGTTTGATTACATGAAATCACTAAATGATAATGCCTTACAAGCCATAATGACTGGCTTATGGGGTTTACTCTAACAATCTCCTATTTGTCTAAGTCTCATACCCTTTATATGACGATCATGTTTTTATTGGGACAAAATTATTATTATATGCCCTAAAGCCAATCAGATTCGATGAGGCATATAATAGTTAATAATGCAAACCAATCACTTATGTTAGTGATTCAAGGTTTTCCTTCATGTTAGTGGCATGATTATCAATCATGCAAACATTAATTAGATAAAGCCCCTAAAACACAATGGCCTTGAAAAGTTGGTAATGAGTTACAATGATGAGATCTTTATACATCAAAGCCATATTTTTAAAAACATTTTTAGTTATTGTATTATCAAGACACGGCATTGACAATGCACAAAGATTAACATATACTAAGCCTTTATGCATTTGATGCATGCAATTCTTTGATCTTATAGAAGTTGAAGTATAGAGATACCTAGGGATAATATATAGGTGCTTGTTTTATGTAAACAAGTTCACTGAACATGGCCCATATAAGAACTCCATTTGATATAAGTCACTCAAATGTTTATGGAATATGTTATCATGTGCCAGTTGTGTATATTAATCCTCAGACTTACGATGCTAGGTCATCTCATATGAAAAATGTCATACTTTGGTTTATCTAAAATAGGTCTACAATAGATGGATACTTAAGGCAAGGTACGTTAGGCATGACTGAATCACACGGTTGATGAATGAGTGATCCAGCAAGGATTCACTATTCAGAGTGACATTGGAGACATATACCATATGTTCTTAGCTTTGGTTAATTTGATAAAGTCGTTGACCAATGCATGATGGATATAGGATAAATTATTTCTCTAAATTCATGAGGTTAATTGAAACTTGCAAGAACTAATATGGATTAATACATGAGTAGACACTGCACCATGCTTATGGTCTTTTCGAGATATATGGTGAAATTACCAAAGTACACTGAGAGGCTAGTTACTGAAAGGTTTCTTAAGAGTGATATTGACTCTTCCTACATATTGAATGGCCATGATGTGTTGTTAGAAGCCAATCTTGGTCTATAAATACACTTAATTAGGTAATTATATTTATTGCCATTATGATGCAAGCCTAATGGGTCATAGACTATAAGATGATTTATTGGATTAATACCAGGATTTACTTAAGTATGACTTAATTAAATAAAATGTATAATGAAGAGGATTTAATTGAATAAGTTCAATTAAGAATAATTTAAGATATAAATTAGATTTATGAAATATAATTGAGATGTCTTAATATGGCAATAAAGATAAGAATGTGTTATCAAGATAATGTCTATTTATAGACATTGGTCTTAAGGATATTATTAAATAAAGCTAGATAATTGTATTTAGAAATTTAAATAATTATTGAGAATTATTTAATTAATTATTTAATAGTATTTACATGTAGCAAAAGTTCTTTTACTTGGGTTAGAAACTTAAATTATGCAATATGTAACTTTAGGGGTTGGGCTAAAAACCTTAATCATAAAGTCAAGAGAGTTTAGTAGTAAACTACTATAAGTTGGGCTTGGCACATGGAAGAGCCATCTTTGATGTGCTATTGGGCTAAAATATTAATAAGATACTATTTAGGGCTAATCTTGGACAAGCTAACTAAAATAGTTTTAATTTGGTTCCAAAAAAATTCCAAAGTGGGGCTACCTTCTGGGTATGTTAGTAATGGGCTCAGTTGACCTAATTATCAAGCCTAACCTAGCCCAAGGTGTATTTAAATATATTGTTAAGGCTTTTGGCTGATAAGAAGCATTAGAGAAAACCCTAAGCATCATCCTAGACTTTCTTAAGGGGTTTGAGATAATACCTATCTTCTTTAAGCTTTCTTTGTGATTTCATGGATTCTTTTAGTGTTCTTGAATCATTCGTGACATAACAAAATTAGAAAAATACTTTTCTAGCACTGAAAGATTGATTTTTCACAAAAGTTATGAAATTGGCCAAATCCTGAAATTCTTGTTTATCTAAGCCTAATTGTGCAGATTTGCTTTTTAAGTGATCAGAACATGTTTTTGATCATAATGAAAAATAGAAAATTAGTTTTTTATTATAAAGGAATCAATTGAAATAAAAATTTTAGATTTTTGGATTCATCTGCCTATGTCTGCCAAAAAAAGCTACTTCTCTATAAGCTATTTTTCTCTTCTTTAGCGTAATAGGCATGGGAATTGTTCCCAGATCCCTTCAGATCTAAACTTGTTGGCTATATATCTTTTGGTTGAGGCTTGAAAAGCCTTCTTGTTAGCACTCGAGAGCCACTGAACCTCATGAAGGTTTCAATAGACATCTGTATATCACCATTAAAGGTAAAACATTTGGACTACTTTTGGCCTCAAAAAAAGGTCATAGTAATCAACCCATGGTTTGTTCATGCATGGATCAGCATGCTAGAGTTATAAGTCTCTAGGAACATATGATTTCTAATAAATTTTTGCTTTAAAATTGTTATCTGATCATATGTATATCTTTTTCTAAGATCTTGAAGAAATCTAGGTGTTTTCTTGTTTAATTCTGCTACGTACGTTAATTTTGATTAATTTTTATGCTTAGATCAATAACCACGATCCTAGATTCTCATTTTCAAGAAATTTAGTGAAAGGATCAGCTAAGTTCTCTTTAGTGGTACTCATTCTAAATAACATCATGTCACTTTATAATATCTTTAATGATGTGATATCACCATAACAGATGTTTAGATTTATAATGAGACCTTGGATCCTTAACTTGCATTATGTCTCTTTTGTTATCAGGTAACAATGCTAGGAACCACATCAAGTTCATCAAATAAACTTATTTATCCAAACTTCCTCCAAAGTAACCTTACACGTGGGGATGTCTTTGGCTTTAGTTGTTGAGTCTATAGCCCTTTCATGTTTAGAACTTTCTAACTGATTATTGTAGACATCTAATTTTATCCCGGTTGCTTTTCTTGATAGTTCAAAAATATTCAAAACCGAGAACTTAGTGATCACTTGGTGAGGGTAGACTTCCTTTGGGTGGACTAGACATTTTCAAGACATATTTAGTCATGTTTAAATGGCTACGGGTTTGATATGATAAAAAAAATGCCATTTTGAGGGCCGATCTTAAATAAAAGACAATTATTAAAGTAAAAAAAATTAGCTTTTAAATTTATTCCTTTGAAATTTTGAACATTTTTTTGTGGACGTTATCATGGTTAAATTTTCTATTTTTACAAATTTTTTGTAAAATTTACAAAGTTTACTATCATATTTTTTTTATACTTTTATAGTATTTATGCCGATATGCACTTGAAAAAGTAAAACGTATTCAAGAAAAAATCCATATTGGCATTTTATACCATAAGGTGTCAATTTGACAAACTGATCAACTAATTTTGAAATTTTCATTATAAGCTCGAGGATTTTTACAGTAAAACTCTTTCCAAAATTTTATCTTTATTATTTCCACCAATTAATGCTTTGAGCAAGGTATTAAATTCAACTTATTTTTTGAAGTTGGATTTATTTTTGAAATTTTCTCATTTCCAAAATACAAAGTTTTCTATTACGTAAATTTTTTGATTGGATTTTTTTGAGTTTATAATTTTTAAAATTCTTCAAATATTTTCATTAAGTTCATATTAAATCAGTTTTTGATAAGTCTCTTTATTTTATGAGTTTTCAATTTTTTTCCTAAATAACAATTTACTTTCATAAAGGTTTTTCTCATAAAATTTTATGTGTTTAGGATTTTTAATTATCTTTTTTTTGCACATAAGACTTCTTAAAAATTTATTGTATAATTCAATACTTGGAATTTTTATAAAAATTTTTTTATTATTTTGGGCAAAAATTCTTTAACAGGCTTAATATTGACAAATTTTGTTAATAGGCCCAATAAACCTACTTATTTCTCAACAAGCCCAATAAAATCTCCAAGCCCATTTTTTATTTTCCATCAAGCCCATTTCATTTTGTACAAGCCCATTTCTTAATTATTCCAACAAGCCCATTTATTTTCCAACATGGCCTAATTAGGCCTATTTTGATTTTTCAACAAAGCCCAATAATTTTCTCTCTCTAAAATTTTTATTAATTCTTTTGAATTCAAAATTTTCATATGAATATTTAATTGGGTCTTTTACGTGATTAAATTTGTAATTAAATTTATTCATTTATAACTTTTAATTTCTTGTAATGTAGTCCTTTCTCTTCAATTTTTTTAATTTTTTTCATAAAATTTGAAAATACAATTTTATTTATTCCTTTATTTTCATAAATTTAAGTATATTTATTTTTAATTTAGAATTTGATAATTCAGTTATACCTATTTTAATGTCATCAGGATTGATTTTTATCATTAAGTTTACTATTATCCAATTTAGATTTTTTTAGGCAAAGTTTCTAGATGATGATGCCATGCATGATCACTCATGCAAAATAATAAAAACAAATTAATTAAAGCTTATCAAAAAGCTAAAAAAATCTTTAAAGTAATAAAAATTAAAAAAATACAAAAATAAAAGAAAAAATAAGTGGCTAATTCGGCCAAGAAGGATTGGATCCTTTTTTAGCTGAACCTCCCCCTTATAAATAGGAGGAGAAAGCTTTGATAAAAAGCCTTAGTGTTTTCATGCAAAATACAAAGACAAAACATAGAAATTTCAAGTTTCAAGCTTTGAAGGTAGATTTACTTAGAAAATTCTCAATTTTTGTTGATTTCATATTCGTTTCATCCTTCTAGTGAGCCTATTGAATAATTGTGCTCATGAATTTTGATCCATGTTTAAAGATAAAATATATAGGCTATGATTAAAGCTAATTGATTTTGTTATCAAATTTGATTTTTTATTAGTAGCAATGTGATTTTCATCATGAAAATACATATTTGTTGTGTAAATAATATTTGATATCTTGGATGCAATTTTATGTTTTTTTTCTTGTTATTTTCATGATGATTTTTTTATGAAATATGTTATTTTTTATGATTTTTGCATATTTAAGCTTGGTAACATGAACTTCTGTTGATATTTATGGGTTTTTTGGTGGAAAAATTGTTATTACTTGTTATACATGTTGACCGTATCTCATGAGGGTTCTTGGCCAATTTTTTATGCTTGATTTTGTGATATTTTAGATTATTTTGTCATGTTTAAAACTTGTAAGGGCTTAAAAATAATTTTACCAATAATTTTGAGGCCTCAGAAAGGTATTGTCGAAGTTACTAAACCATAAAAGGTTTATTTATGAAATTTTTATTATTTTAAGCAATTTTGTACATACAGAAATTATAAGGACTAAACTATAAAAATGAAAAAGTTTTGTTTTAAGGCCTATCATGCTTGGCTGAACCATTTGTAGACCTTCAAGGGTGTCTTTCATGTGTGTTTAGCATGTTTGAATGTGATTCATATACTTTTAACCTTTTTGGGTCATTTTTATAATTTTAAAAAGTTTGAAGGTTTATTTGTAGAATTAAAAAATTTATCCCAAGGCCAAACGTACCTAGCTGAATGCTTTTAATGATATTTGGTATGTTTTTCAAGAAGATTTTGATGTGTTTAATATTTGATTCTGTGTTTTATTTTCTTTAGAGGCTAAATTGTAAAGTTAGAAAATTTTAGAGTCCATTAGGAAAACCTTGTATTTGTAGTGTTAAAATAGTCATTTCTCATACCAAATTCCCATTTAGGGTATTTTGTGTTAGAAATGCCCTATGGATAAAACACATTTTGATGTATTTCATTAATTTGAATTGATTATTATATATATTCAAGTTTTTATTATATCATTGCTATTCCATCTTCATTTAGATTTACACACTAAAGTAAATGTAGTAAATATGGCTCGTTAACTACTTGTGTTTATATTATTAGAATGTTGCATATAATGGACTTTATATGTGGGAAGACAACATTCTAAGGTAAGTGGTCAAAATCGATAGCCCATAGTCTATGCGGTTAATGTGAGCAATTAACTCAT
>JBBYHL010442407.1:1619-17336 GCA_038381835.1 Adansonia madagascariensis
TTGAAGCATAAGTAGACACTGAACCATGTTCATGCTAAATCTGGGACATCAGCTGAAGGGACCATATTAAATTGATAGGCTAGTTATTGAAAAGTTTATATACGATCACATTAACTCTTCAACCTTTGGGTGGTTAGGATAGGTTACAAGATCCTATTCTTGATCTATGGATATAATTAATTCTATTCAATGCCAACATGTTGGGAACACAATTGGTCACAAATAATAAGGTAGACTTGTTGGATTAAATTTGATATTTAATTATGCATGACTTTATTAAATAAAAGGTAATATGAATGAAGGACTTAATTGAATAGTTCAATTATATAAGACAAAATTTTGTTGTCTAAAAGACATAAATAATAAGATTGTCTTATTAAAATAGTGTCTAAATTAAGACATAAAGTGCAAAGGTGGATAAACACTAATTCTAGTTGAAATAGGATTTCACCTAGACTCGAGATTTAATTGAGAATCAAATTTTCTATCTCATTTATTTATTTATTATCCCTTATAATATTTTCGTAATATTAATTATTTGGTAATAATATTGAACAATATTAAAATTAACTTAAAAATAGTTTTAACTAAATTAAGGATTTTATAGTGATAAAATCCATAAAGGTGTGTGTATACTAGTAAATTTGTATTTCTAATTTATTTGTTTAATTTTTCATAATTATTTGATAATTATATTTATTAAATGAATATTATTTATTTAGATAATAGGAAGAATGTAAATAATTAGGTTAGATTCAAGGAAACACTTTAGGCCTAGATGCCTCTATATTGCACTAAGTCTGGAATTAGTCCATACTTGTTAGGCCAAATTGTAAGGCCCAATACTAAGGGTATTTTAGTCAAGCATGGATAGGAAGGTTGCAAGACGCATGTACTATTTGTGATATTTAGGAATCTTTCAAGAAACCAAGTTCTTAGAATTTTTTTAATTCTTTTTATTTTAGATTATGACATCTTAAATCGAGGTAACTTCTTATCATACGGATGATTAATATTTTATTGATTTTAATATCCAAGATAGGCATGAAACCAAACTACAAGGGATTCAGATCCCTTGTAGTTTGTTGTTGCAAGATGATCTAACATTTTTGAAAGAGCGTTTTGATAAGTTTTGAATTTTGATCCCTTTCTCACTACCCATTCTAATCTCAGTTGAAGTCACATGTATCATCAATAATGGTGAGATACACTTCAAGGTCATCAGAAGCCTAATTTGGCCATTAAGGTTCTTTTTTCTTTAAGGAGTTCTAAGAAATATAATACGTCTAAGATTGAGAGAAAAGGCAGAAGAAGAATAGAAATGGCAATATGAATAAAATGCAAAATGAGTAGACTGAAAGACAATAAATGATGGAACATGTCTTTATCAAGGATAAGAATATAAGGGCTATAGGTGTGGAAATTGATCTGTTGATCATGTATAAGGATAAGAAAACAATGAAAAAATACAATGTAGAAAATAAGGATAAAATCATTATTCACAAGCCAATGATGGACAAGCTAAATATAAGATATAAACATATTAAAGAGCTTGAGGGATATGGGTGTGGAAATTGGTCTATTGATCATGCATAAGGATAAGGAAACAATGGAAGAGAACATGATGTAGAAAATAATGTACAGTCATTATTCACAAGCCAATGACAGATGAGCTAGATATAGGTTATAAGCACATTAAAGAACTTGAGGATAAAAATAAGGTTGAGCAATGGACAAGTTATTCGAAAGAGGGTTGTAGAAACCTAATTTTGTCTAGGCACCCTAATTGATTTTTCCTTATTTTATAGGTCCACTAGAAACTCTTAACCTAGACCCTCTCGGATGAAGCATGATGATCACAAGGGTCTATATAAGTCTTGGAATGAGTTATAAATGATAGATAAGCTTAATCAAATAATTTTGGGAAAAATTATAGAGTTTAGAAAATTATGACCCGAGCCATGAAAAATTAAACGGAGGGCGTAAGTTGACTTTTTAGGCTTCTCAAGAAAGGTGGAATAGTGTTGAAGGTTCAAATATAAAAGTCAAATGTAAAGTTAATAAAACTCAAAAGTCAATTTAATTTAAGGTTAAATATGAGATAAAAAGTTAACTTCCAAATTTGAAGAGATAAGGAATACAGAATTCAAAATTGATTATAACATGGAGGAACTAAGTATGGAAAGATGGTTGAGGAAGCGCAATTAAGTTTGGGTTTAAAGAAAAACTTAAAAAAAAAGTCCATGGGTGTTTAGTTCAAGGGATCTAGGGTAGGAAAATTTAGATTTTTTGCAAAAAAAAAAACTATTAAGGGATGTTTTAACTACATGAGAGAATACCCAATTGAATTTTTTGAGGACTAAGCAAACACCATTGGATCAAGGAAATAAACATGCAGTGTTAGCTTAATAGGTTATTATGATCGAAAATACAAGGTTCATGTGTCTAAGGTATAGCTTATTATTTCTCCAACAATTTATGGGCATTATGGACTTCAGTTAAAAGAGATATTTTTATGGATATTTTATGGACACTTAGGGGTAAAAAATTCCATCCTAGAAATTCAAAACTGTAGGTTTGATTATTTGAATGCTTGACTATAGCTTTCATGTAGCCTAGTTATATGACAACCATCAAAAATAAAAAGATTTTTAACCACTCTTGCATGCATGTGGCAATAACTCCTCTATATAAGCTTAATGTTTTCTTGTTTCTAATTTTTTTTACCTTAGCTATCTTACCAAAGAAGAGAAAGAATAGCTCTTAAATGTCAAAAGAGAAGGGAAAGTTTTGGCTTGGAAAGCTTGTAAGGTCTAATTTCTTCTAATTTCTTGTTGTTTGTTCATTGATTTGCCTTGCATGCTTACATTATAATGTTCATGAATACATTTCAAAGTTCATGAAATAATAACATGTGTTCATGAATTTTCATGTACTTTTTCCTTCATGTGATTAAGTTATATTGATGAGCCTAGCATATGATTAAGTTGTTTGTTTTATTGATTTGGCTAGCCTGCTTGCATTATGTTTTCTTTATTGAAAATTTGATGTTGGGATGACTATGCTCCTTTCTGAAGCTTTCAATCATGCCATTGGTTGCTAGGATCTCATGCATTTCTTCTATGTGATTTCATGATGTTTACTACATGTTTATTATGTGTTCGATGATTTGTAATGAAATGTGATGGTCATGGCTTATAGGTAGTGTTTAGCCATAAAGGAATATTGCCATGATCTTGTGTCTTTTCTTTGTTCTTTAGATGATTTGGGTTAAATTTACTACATGTTTAAGGAATTGATGATGAACTTAAGTTATCGAATTGCCATATTTCCCATAATAGGTTTGACTATGATGAATATTGCCATGATCTTATGTTTTTTCTTTGTTCTTTTAGTGATTTGGGTTAAGTCTACTACATGTCTAATGAATTGATTTGGAACTTAAGTTGTTGAATTGGCCATATTTCTCTTAGTAGGTTTGGCCATGATGTATTGTTTGTTGTGATCTTTTATTTTTTTATGTGGCCTTGGTGATTTGAAAAAGATTGTTATTTGTTTGATGAAATGTGTGCTAATCTTGGAAATCAAACATGGTGTAAGATCCCATGATCTCAAGCCTTTAATAACTTAATTGATATTGGTATTTTAAGCTGCATGCATATATAACTTCCGAGGGGTTAATCATGTTTGACTAGCTAAAATTAGTTTTCAAAATATACCCAAAGATTGGTTAGAATTTGCTCAATCAAAGAGCTGAGCTTAGCCTATAGTTTTTTTTTTCCATTCTTACCTTACAAATTTGCAGAAATTGAATCACTTTATGATTATATATGTTCTAGTATGAGGCTATAGAAAAGTTATTTAAAATCTTCTCTAGGCTAAATTTAACCTTAAATTATATATGATTTTGTGAAAGGCCTTTCATTAGTGTTAGTCTAAGTTGGACTAGCTACGGGGTTAGGGTTGTCAAACATGCTAAACGCAAATCCTGCACACTAGACTTGGAGCAAATCTTGTCCAAATTGACCCTAAATTGTCATTACGAAATGACTATAAGACTTGGAGTCCCCACCAATTTGTTCTAGTTTGGTAAGATTGGTACCTATTGCAGTTATGAAACCCTTGCAAACTAACTTCAAAGTTTGCATGTTAACTCGAGATTCATATGAAAAGGGTTTAGAAGTAAAAAATTAGTAGAGTGAGACATGCCCTTTTCTCGACGCTTGTAAAACAATACTTATGAACCATATGTTATCCTAAATCTTGATTATTATTAGTTTTAAATTTTTGATATCTAATTATAATTCTTGTATTTTGCAATATTTAAGATTAGTATTATTTTTTGATTCCAAGTAAATCGACTTTTAATCAATTTAGAAAATAAAAAATAATTGTTGCACCCTTTAGAAAACCTGCAAGATTATGAAAGTTTTATTGCTCAATAAAATAAAAAATTCCAATTTACTTATTTAAAGAGGGCATTCTTTTATTAAAATAATCAGTGAAGTGACTTTCATATACTAGAAGCACACTGATGGACTATTTTAAGTTGAGAATATTGCCTCATATTTTTTTGAAAAAAATAAATTATAATCCAAATGTGAATAAACTTAATTTTTGGCATAGTATAATGAAAATGACTTTAAATGACATGCATGAAATTACAAAATGGCCTTTTGATTATGAAAAATAATCTAACTAGACGTAACATGCATGAATGACCCTAACTTGAAAAATATATATTATAATCCACATGCATAAATAAACTTAATTTTTGGCATAATATAAGGGAAATGACCTCAAATAACATAATGAAATTACAAAATGACCCATTGTTTATGAAAAATAATCTAGCTAGACCTAACATGCATGGACATTATGAAATGACCTTAACTCATTGAAAATGATTTAAATGCATGAAATTTTGCATAGTAATTTCCAAGTCATGGAAAATGACTTAAATATTTCTAAAATGTTGAAATTGCATAAAAGTCACTAGATCATGGAAAATGACTTAAATTATCTTGACATTCATGAAATTACATAAAAGTCCCTAGCTAATGAAAAATGACCTAAATGAACCCAACAGACATGAAATTGCATGAAGCTCTTAAACCATGGAAAATAACCTTCGTGACCCTAACATATACTAAGTTGCATGAAATTACGTAAAAATCCCTAGGTCAAAAAATCACTAAAGTGACATAAAAATACCTATGTTATGGAAAATGGCTAAAATGCCACTAAAAATGCATAAGAATAACTGAGTCATGGAAATAAGTAAAATGACATTAAAAACACATAAAATGGCATAAAGATACCTAAGTCATGGAGAATGACTAAAATGACATGAAAATGCATGGATGTTTGCAAGATAGTCCCTAACATGCATGGAAACATTATGGAGAATTGCAAAATGGTCTTAAAAAGTTTTTAACACTTCTAATTGCACCTTTAGGCATCACTTTTCACCAATAAACATAAAAAACATGGTATCATACATGATTTTTACTTTCAAAATATCCCACTAACTTTAGCATATATAGATTTTTAATTATGTATGGAAATGTCACTATAATCATAATATTTTCATGAAAAATGCATGGACATGTAAATCATGATCATAATGCATGAAATATGTCTTAAAATGCTTGAATCATATATAACATAAAAATGCATGGCATGATATAATTAACAAAGGCAAGAACTTGGAAAATAACATGGTGGAAACAACCATAAATCATGCAAAGTTGTTTTGAACTTTTTAAAAAAGTTTTTCCTGATGGAAAGCTGATTTTAAGAAAACTTTTAACCAAAATTAGCAAAGAAAACATTTGAAGATCATAGCTTAGGATTTGAACATAAATTTGGTGTTTACTCCTCTAGCTCAAATAAAAACCTAAGCTAAACACACATAAGATAAAGAGAGAAATGATAAAAAACAAAGTAGAAAACAAGTAAAGAAACCATCTTAGGTTAGACTTGAAGAAATTTTCTTTTTTTCCTTTATTTATCTTTTTTTTCTCTCTTTTTCTTTCTTTTTTTTCTTTTCTAGTTTCCTTAGTTGAGAACTAAATCTCCCTCTATTTTGGATGCCTTAAGAGGTTTAAAACCTTCTTTTGCTGATTAGCCATGATCTTTATGCATTTTTGTTAAAATCTTGACAACTCAACCAAGTTTGCTTGGAAGCAATCCTTCTAAACCTTAGATGATCTAATCAAGGGTTGAAGCCCTCTTCAACGTGGCATGGTTTCAGCTAAGTTTGGTGGACATACTTAGATGTATGGCATCAAAGAGAAACCCTCACTCAAAATGGCCCTATCTAAGTTTTATGCAAGAATGAGCATATAACTCGAACCTAAACTGACACCCCATTGAATTTATTTGAACTAAACTCAAAATAATTAAAAAACATTCAAACTAGATGCCATTTCATTCCTAAGTATGATTAATGCATTAATCTCATTTATCATCAGTTTATTCATGCTTTAATGACTTAAGCTATATGGGTGGTCCTCATGCTTATGTTTTAATATGAAAATGTTAGTGAAGGAGCTCTTTCAGGTTTGAAGAAATCCAAGGATATTAGAAAGTTGAAATGTAAGAAAACTTAGGTGAAAAAGCTTGTTCGTGGTGCAAAATATCATGTAATATTAACACATTTGGTGTTGATATTGATACAATTGCTTCCAAAACCAAAAATCTATGAAAAGCATGATAATATATCGATACAATATGGCTTTATATCGATACAATGGGCATTGAATCGATACAGTATGACCTTGTATAGATACTACGCATATCCCAAGCCGAGAACGACTAAAACTTAAAACTTATCGATACGTTAATGAAATGTATCGATACGTTAATGAAATTAATTTCACAAAAATGACATTTTTTTATCATCCAGAGATATCCTATCGACTAATTTGCCCCTGAGCATTTCAAACCATCTTTTTCCCTCATTAGTGCCGTGTCTCTCTTTATTTTTTTATTTTTATTATTATTTGGCCTTCTAATCAAGACCTATGATGTTAGATATGATGTGTGTATCAGATCAAACTTTGCTTGCTTGAAAGGGGTTAGATAAAATTAAGTGTCTATAGCTGCTTCTCTTTGGCCATTATTGAATATTAGGAATGAGGCATAAACCAATGACACCATTTCATGTGGGCTGTGAGGTCTTAGGAAAATAAATTTAAACAAATGTGCAAAAAAAGGATTCTAGTAGAAAACTCAAGATTTAATGATGACTAGGGTAGAACCTTGAGTCGAGAAAGATGATCAAGGTGAAACCTAAAGTCAAAAAAAGGTGACCAAGGTGAAACCTAAAGTCAAAAAAGGTAAATAGGGTGAAAACTACTAGTAAAAAAAGATTGACCAAGGTAAAACTTATTAGTTAAGAGATGTGACTACAGTAAAAGCTACTAATCAAAGAAAGCTATTATGGTGAAACAAATTAGTTAAAGAAATGACTAAGGCAAAGCCTCTTAGTCAAAAGAACTGACTAGGTGAAACTTATTAGTCAAAAAGATAACTTAGGGGAAATCTATTGGTCAAAAGAAATAATTAGGGTGAAAATACTTAGTCAAAGAGATGCTAGGGCAAAAAAAATGACTAGGGCGAAAGCAATGAGCTAAAAAAAGGTGACTAGGGTGAAACCTATTAGTCAAGAAGATGACCAGGGCAAAACCTATTACTTAAGAGATGTGACTAGTATGAAACATATTAGTCAAAAAAAATTGATTAAGGTAAAACTAATCCTACTGGTCAAAGGAGATGACTAAGACAAAACCTATTAATCAAAGAAAAGGGCTAGGGTGAAACCTATTAGTCGAGATATGGCTAGGGTAATGCTTATTAGTCAAAGAAAGCAACTAGGAAAAACCAATTAGTCAAAGAGGTAACTAGGGTGAAGCCTAAGTCAAGGGAAGCAACTAGAGCGAAACCAATTAAATGAAAAAAGGCAATTAGGGTGAAACCTATTAGTCGAGGAGATGACCAAGGCAAAACTTATTAGTCAAAGGATTGACTAGGGTGAAACCTATGAGTCAAGAAAAATGATGAAACTAATTAGCCCAAAGAAAACAACAAAGGCAACCTCTTAGTTGGGGAGATAACTAAGGTAAAATCTGTTAGGCAAAAGAAGTAACTAAAAAGAAACTAATTAGCCAAAAAAAGATGACTAAGGTGAAACCTATTAGTCGAGGAGATGATTAGGGTGAAACCTATTAGTCAAAAAAGATGACTAGGGTAGAACTAATTAGTCAAAGAAATAACTAGGACAAAACCAATTAGTTAAAGAAGGTGGCTGAGGTGAAACCACTTAGTCAAAAAGATAATAAGGAAAAACCTATTAGTCAAAGTAAGTGACTATATTGAAACTAGTTAGTCAAAAATTTCATAGGCCAACTTCACTAGGCTAACAAGATGGTTGGCTATGTTGGCTTTTATTGATTTGGTGCCAATTTCCTTAGGAAGAAACCTATTTGCTATTCTTGGGCTTTCTCATTTTAGTGCCAATCTTAACTAGGATGAAACTAGTTAGCTATTCTTTGGCTTCAAGATTTTAATGCTAATTTCAATTAGGATAAAACTTATTAGTTGCTTTTAGGTTTTCACTTTTTAAGTTTGAAAATTTTTTCAAACGATGCAAGTGTTCATGATACGAATACTAGCACCTACGCATGGAGTAAATACTGCTTGAAAAAAATGTAAATGAGGACATGATGGATGCACTATTTCATTTCATGTTAAGGAAAGCTTAAAAGAGGTAGTATTATTGTATATTGGTGAGGCATCATTATTTTACACCTCATCATTGACCTTTTTTTCACTTATTGGGATTATCCCATTAGCAAAAGCTTATGTCTAATTTTTTTAGGGTAGTTTGGTGCTTGCCCTAATGAGACTTTCCCTTTTTTTGACTTCAAAGTCTTAAAAATAGTTTAGTTTTTCCTAAAAGGCCACCAAATACAAAAGTTAATGTTTATTAATTCAAGATTGAAAATCTCACAATATTATGTAGTTAAAGTAACAAGTTATGCTCATATGCCAACTTTTATTTAGCGAGGATTAAACCCTAATGGGATCATGAAAGAATTGAAAATCATTCAACTTCAAAGATTTATAGAACTAGACCACTTTTTTATTTTATCCTATGGAAAAGTCTAATTGATTGATAATCTCAAAAGTTTAGGGTTGGTTCCCAAAATCAAGGTGTTAGTATATGCCCTAGAGGTAATCGAATTGGATAAGGCACTAATTACTTTAGTTAGTGATTTAAGGTTTTCCTTCATGTTAGTAGCGTGATTGACAATTATACAAATACTAATTAGATGAAGCCCATGAAACATAATGGCCTTGTAAAGTTAGTAATAATTTACAACAATGATCCTTATCCATTAAGGTCATGTTTCTAAAAATGTTCTTAGTCATCATATTGTCAAGATAGGGCATTGACAATACACAAAGACTAGCATATGCTGCATTGGATGTGTTCAACTTTTTGATCTATAGAAGTTGAAGTACAAAGATACATGGGGATAACATATGGGTGCTTATTTTATGGAAACAAGTTCACTGAACATGGCCTGAATTAGAACTTTACTTGATATAAATCACTTAACTGTTTATGGAATATGTTTTCATGTGCCGATAGTGTATATTAGTCCTTCAACTTATGACACCAGGTCATCTTGTATAATGAGTGTCATGCTTTGATTCCATCATGAATGGTTCAACAAGATGGATGCTTATGATATGGTGGTTTTGGGCATGACATGAATGATATGAAGGTAAATAAGTGATAAAAAAGGATTCACTATTCCAAATGACATCGGAGACATATCTCATTTATTCTAGTCCTTGGTTAACTCAATAAAGTTGTTAGCCAATCCATAATGAATTTAAAAAAAATTATTTCTATAAATTTATGAGGTTAACTAAAAACTATAAGAACTAATATGGATTCATACATAAGTAGACACTATATCATGCTCATGGTTATTCCAGGATATCTGGTGAAAGGATCAAAGTATACTAGGAGGCTGGTTACAGAAAGATTTCTTAAAAAGCTCATATTGACTATTCCTACAAACTAGGTGGCCATGATGCCTTGCTAGAGGCCAATTTTATTTTATAAATATAATTAAATTTTATTGGGTAATTATTTTTATTGCTGTTATGATGGAAACCTAATAGGTCACACATAATAAGATAATCTATTGGATTAAAATTAGGTTTTAATTAAGTATTACTTAATTAAATAAAAAGTATAATGAAGAAGACTTAATTTGTTGGACCTTGAATATGGTGATGGAAATCAAGAAAGGGGTGAATTGATTTCTTAAAAGCTTTTTCAAGTTAAAACTTTGAATATGCAAGTTGATAAATCTTAGCAATGAATGCTATGGAGTTGCAAGCTAGTGAAATAAATAAGTAAATGAGTAAAGGATAGAGAAGCAAATGCAATGATTTATAGAGGTTTAGCCTTACTTGCCCATGTCCTGTCCCTTGGCCTCACTTACCGAATAGTTCTTCAATTCACTATGTTGAATTATCTGTGTCAAGAACAAGGTATAACTTTTACAGCTCTTTTTCTTTCAAGGGTGAGATAAAAACCTCTTTCCTATCTTTTATTGCTAAGATAGTACCCTTTATCTTTTATGGTTTAGATAGAATTTTTCCCTAGTTTTAAAGACTAAATCTCTATCTTTCCACGTTGATATAAAACTTTTTCTTTATTTTTGAAGGCTAAGTAGAAACATCTCTATCTTTCAATACTTAGATAGTAACCTCTTTATCTTTCAAGGCTAAGATAGTAATTTCTCTATCTTTCAAGGTTGAGATAGGAACCTCTCTATCTTTCTAAGACAAAATAGTAAACTCACTACATTTTAATGGCTAAGGTAGTAACCTCCCTACCTTTTTACAAAGGTTTTTGGGTGTAAACAAATATAACCTCTAGTAGGTTGGTGTTTATAATTTTAAGCTCTAGGACGGATGTTTACAATGATAGAATAGAAAGAATACAATCAAAGATAAGAAGAATTAATCCTATATAATGAAAGAACTACTTTGAAGCATGTAGAGATGAATGATATGTCTATATGCACTTTCTCTTCTTGTTTCTTTGCTCAGGGAAGGGTTGGAAAGGCTTGTTTGTAGCCTTATTCTTCAATTAGCCCATTGGTGTTGTTTGACTAAGTGCTATACCCACTGGTGCTTTAAATTCTGAAGCTAACAATCCTATACACTGTTTTAGTCTCAAGTTATAAGATCTGATATTGACATAAGTTTGATTTTTTTTTCTTTTTGCTTATCTTGAAGCTTATTATTGATACAAGGGCAACAGTCTCAAGACCTAACATTTTTCAAGGCCTAGTAGGCCTAGTATTAATACAAAGAGCATTGGTATCAATACAAAACATATGGTATCAATACTAAAAACATTGTGTATCTATACTATGCTTATGGTATCGATACATAACCAATTTGTATCAAGACTCAGCCTATTGTATCGATACAGAACTACATGCATCGATACAAATAAGGGCTTCATGCAAATCTTAGCTACTACCAAGCATTGTATCGATACTTACATAGTGTGTATCGATGCTTCTATATAAAAATCACTTTTAAGGGGTTTTTCATGCTTTAAAACATATACAACTTATTTAAAAAATGTTTGATGCAAATGTAAACATTAAAACTGATAGGAATCTATATTCTAGGTGAACTCTAACCTCATGCAATAATCACATTTAAAAATTATGAAACATCATAAATACATAACGAAAACAATAAACATGAAAATAGCCGAACTTCCTTACAAATCTTTATGAAGGATGTAAATGTACAGTTTAAAAACTAGATTTAACAAAATTAAATTAAACATCATAAAGAGATTACCTAAGTCTCAGATATCATAATCCAAACATAAATCTAATCTAAAGGAACTTAAAGGTGGGTGACTTGTTGTCTGATCATATCTACGAGGTCTGTCTAATCGAATCTATAAGGTAACAAGTAATACACTTGTTTTGCCTCTATTAGTAATCCACACAGATGATAATGGGAGCCTTATCAAGGATCAATGGTTCTTTAGTGCTAACCAAAAGACTTAACAAGTGTTAACCAAAAGATGATCATGGTCTATTTCTTTCTTCATGCAAACCAAGAATTTGGATTGTGGCTATGCCAAAAAAGAAGGAAGAATGGCATCGTGAGGAGGTTTGATGGTAGTGGTAAGGTGGATTTTTCTACCTTAAGGTAGTGACAAGTAGTAGAGTAAGAAAGAACAATTTTTCTAGAAAATAAATTACTTCAAAAAGTGTTTCTCTCATACAACCACAATGCCAGGCGTCCTACACCTTTAATCCTAAAAAGAGAGATTTGATCATGATCAAATTTTTATCTTAGGTGAAACTCTTTCACCCTAAGTAAATGGAATTTAATCATTTTTCCATTTAGAAATTATTTTAGTCGAACCTAGCACATTTCATAGGCAAAAGGATTTTAACCTTACATAATGCATATAGTCCAAAATTTATCTAGGTTTGCCATATGTAGTTTGTAAAGATAGGTTTCCTTTTAGAGTTTTGATTCACTAATTAAACTCTAAATTTATCTAAATAGATTAATTTAGTTATCTTATGTAATTATCAAATAATTAACTATGAGATAAATAGGTAAAAACCTCTTTATCTAGAAATAAAATTCATAAATTAAATTAAATTAAATTAAAACAATTTTAATTTAATAATAATCTTATTAATATTAATTATCTAAATAATAAATATTTTGATAAGATTATTAAGGAATTTCGGCTAGGAAATATCTACCATGTAATGGCTTGATTTAGACATTATACATCTAGACATAGTATATCTTAATTTAGACATTATCCAAGTAAGAGAATCTTATCCACTATGTCTTAAAAGGGTAACAAAATTTTAGATTTCACAAAATCTAAAATTTTGCCTTAGATTAAATCTTAATTGTACTTTTTAATTAAGTCATTCCTTTAATCATCTTTTATTTAATTAAGTCATACTTAATTAAATCATGATTTTAATTTGATGATATCATCTTACTATGTTTGACCCATTAGCTTCCCAACATTGGCAATAAACATAATTAATCTGATTAATCATGTTCACAGATTAAGAGCGGGATCTAGCAACCCATCATGACCACCCAAATGTTAAAGAGTTGATTTGACCTTATTGAAACCTTTTAGTAACTAGCATATTAGTGTAATAGAGTCCTTTCATTATATATCTTGGAATAAGCATGAGCATGGTACAATGTCTACTCATGCTTTAATCCATGTTCAATCTTGCAACTCAAGGTTAATGATCATGAATATAGAAGGAACGTTTCCTTATAATTCACTTTGCTCCGGCCAGAGACTTTAATCCATTTAACCATAGTCAAGATCATTCAAGATATGTCCCCAATGTCACACAGAGTGGTGAAGCCTCTCAGATCACTCATCTATTTTTAGCATGTTTGATATCATACCTAAAACCACCTTTATTTGGTATCCATCTATGATGGACCTGTTCATGATGATCTTTTAGTATGATACTCTACATATAAGATGACCTGATATCATAAGTCTAAGGACTAGTTACACGGCTAGCACATGAGAACATATTCTATAGACATTTAAGTGAATCTCATATAGGCAATGTTTAGTAAACTTGCTTCCATAAAACAAACACCCATATGCTACCCCTAAGTATCCTATATACTTCAACTCATGAGACCAATTGCATGTATCATTTGCATAGAGGCTGAACATGTGCTAGTCTTTATGCATTGTCAATGCCCTATCTTGACAATACGATGTCAAGGAACATTTTTAGAAACATGACTTTGATTCACAAGGATCTTACAATTGTAACTTTTTACAATTCCTTTGCAAAGCCAATGTGTTTCATGGACTTCATTCAATTAGTGTTTGTGTGAGAACTAAGCACACCATTAACGTTAAGGAAAACCTTTGTCATCATAAAATAGTAGCATGTATATAGTTAATTGACTGTGTATGCCATGTCCTAATTAGAATTAGTTTAAGGGCATACACCAACAAAAACCATATTTTTTAGTCAATTAAGGAGTTAGAAACATTCTAGTATTTTTTAAAGCGTTTATTAAATTAAATTAAGGAAAAATACTAAGTTGAAAATATTTAATTAAAAGCTATTTAAACTTAAGTCAATGTTCCATTAAAACCGTGATTAATTCAAATTTAATAAAGCCAACAATCTCTCTCTTTTTGATATGAAAAAACTTAAGGTGAATTAGCTTGTACAAACTCACTCTTAAACATTTAAAGATTTTTGACAAAAACTCTCCCTTAATAAAAGCTTTATTTGAAGATATGAAAACTTTGTAAAATGCTTTTGGAAAATCTTGGCAATGGCAAAGCAAAGTCATATTAAGCCATTATACTACAAACCAACATAAACCATTTAATATGTATGAGATGTAACCAATATGAACACATATGAAATAATTCTCTCTCCTATTTTCTTTCATATAGATATTCAATTAAAACAGGCAAATGAACCTCTAAAAGGTTCCTTTTTTTGTTATATTGAAATGGTAGATCAATTCAAAGCTAGGGGTGCTAAGTCAAGCAAGAATTTATGTAAGGTATACAAGTCATGAGGCAATGGAGTACATGTATACCAATTATTAAGAAAAAAATATGAACATCGAAATGCATTCGTAATTCAAATTTCATGTATTCATTTATAGACTTTTAAGCATAATCAAGATTATAAGTAAAACAAACATGGGCAATTGTTATTAAACTAAATCCGATTGTTGTCTATATGCATGAACAATACCTAAGCCACTTTTGTAGACACCTTATTTTGTCTGGGCTAATTTTTCATGGTCCGGGCATTTTTGACTCATCCACTATTGATCAAAAACTCAATTTTAACTCATTTCTTTGCATAAAAAAAGATCAAAACCAATATCAAATTATGAATTTGGACTTTTGAATTAATTAAAACTTTTTTTTTGAAGTTTAAATTAGATAAAAAAGGTCAATGTCACATGATCACCCTACTTTGTTAACTAAAATCACCATCAGCCACCCTATTTGCTGGAAAATCATTTCAGCATTTAAACCAACCACCCTCTGTCCATCACATTGGCAGCAAGTTGCTCCCTACAGCCACTCTATAGCCACTAGGTTGATGCCACTTTGTCCCCTTTGAGAAATGACCAAAAACACCTTCAAATTGGCTTCAAATTGCTGGTATAGATAGACCACTTATCTCTCAGCTAAAGAAGGTTAGATTCTAGCTCATTTTTAGCTTCCAAAACACATTCCTACACTAAGAAAACCAAATCTCGTAGCTCTTTACTTAGCACCCAAAAACAGTCCCAAAACACTCACTCTCAACCTCTACACATTCTAAAAATCACCTTCATCCATACCAGAACCAAAACCTCACTATTTCTCTCTTTTTCTTGCTTATTAACAACAAGGAAAAGAGGGAAATTCAAGCCATCTCTGCTGCTCCAACTATTTGGCCAAAAATTAAAGTTTATTGGTATAACTTCTTACTCTATCACTTGCATTTTCTATTTTTCAGCATCTTCATCAGAGATTTTCATGTTTCCATCACCCTCTTAGGATTATCATGCATTATTATGGCTTTTGGTTGTGGTAGTTTAAGATTTGGATGC
>JBBYHL010442439.1:2742-17332 GCA_038381835.1 Adansonia madagascariensis
GAGCAATAATCCCAAATGCTGAGATGGCACACTTTGTTTTGTCTCAGCTTCTCTACTTGTGTAAAATATATATATATTTTTAAAAAACAGAATTTTTTATTTTTTTATATGACCCTTATCCTGATTTTTTTTTATTTTTTGAAAAAATTATTTATTTCAACATTTGCCTTTGACATAATTCTGAACATGGATAAAAAAATATTTATCTTTTGAATATATAAAACAATTAAAAGAAATAAGTATACTCCCGTTAAACATATATCTTTATTTGATACTCATTTAAATTTATAAAAATATCAAAGGATACTAGATAATTGGTTTCAAAGAATTTTTATATGTATTGTAAGTTTGTAATAACTGTTCAATTTAAAGGTTTAAAGATCAGCAAACAATATGCTATATATCATCTCAAGTAATACTCAATTGACTTCTTTTTTTTTGGGGTTAAATTTAATCCAAAGATTGCATGCCTTTTGGTTGGCAAATTGACATTTTCAGCAAAAGCATTACTATTTTTTTTTTGGGCTTTAATTCAACATGTTTCTAATCAGATATTTTACAACTATATTTACAAAAAACAAGCAAAAAATAAGATTTTAAGGACTTGAAAGAAAATGAAAAGAAAAAAAAATTAACCTAATAATAGTCACTTTTCTCATTTAGTGAATGATAAACACGTGGAGAGAACAAAAGGCAAAGGACATGAGTGGAGAAAACCAGACTAGAAGGCAAAAGGCATTTATTTAATAACTTTTGCTTCAAAATAAATTTATTAAATGTGATACAGTATATTTAAATATGATTAATATAATATATGTAAAATATTTATTATATTAATATTACATATATATAATATAATATTTATTATATTTATATGATTGATAAAAAAATACATTATATATATATAAATTAATAAATCTATTTCAAAGTCCACCCAAATCTCTCATGTGCTATTTATTATACATACGAATTGAAAACAAGTCAAAGCAAATAAAATCCAAGTGTTGGGTTCTTTAATATAGGGTCCGAAACCAAGGGGAAAAAGGGCAAATATATATATATATATATATATATTAATCTTTCTTTCGTATAAAATAAAGTACTTTATTTTTTAAAGTTTAACAGTTGTAAATTGGAAGTTGAATTGTTTCAATGATTAGATGATGGGAAGACTTTGTTTTTTTTTTTTTAATTTTTTATTGATCGTACGGACATTTCTTTGTTCTGCCAGAGAAGCAAGTTGATAAGAGAAAATAAAAGAAAGGTGAGTCCAATTATTTGGAGATTATTCCATCACTATAGTTGGTTTTACTTTGTTTCAAATACAAATTTTGTTAACAAATCTTTTAAAAATATTTTCAAAAATTATATATATAATAATATCTTTATATAATGTATTAAAATGATAAATAAATTTATTGGTTATTGTATTTGATATAAAATTATTATTATAAATAATATATTAATCGATCTTTAATATATTTTAAAAATATTTATTTATAAAACCCTTAAAATATATTCAGAAAAAGAAGTAAAAAATTATATATATATTTTTTCTCTTTTGAAATCTTGATTCTTCACATGATTACAATCCTTTTTGTGATGGAAAGCCTAATTTGACGCCTTTTTCTTACTTTATTTTTTATAAAATAATAAAAGTCATGCTATTAGATTTGGAACCAAAGATTGTTGCAGAACACATGTAATTAAGAAAGAAAAACTGTTTTATTATTATTTTTATTTTCCTTTATCATTGACTGGTTAGCTATTGTTTCTTTGAAATATTTCTTTGTAGATGAATTGCAATACATGATAAAGTCCAATGTGAACAAGAGTTAAAAATAATAATAATAATAATCGTAATGGTGGTTTGATTGAGTTTGCCTTTTGCCCAAAATCAAATTTTACTTCATTTTAACCTTTTTTTTAGTCTTTACGCAGGTATTTTTATATGTTTTAATATTTAAAATTAATCTTATTCGAAGTTCTTTGCTTAATTGTCGCTTGTCATAAATGTTTAATATGTGAATTTTGTTAAAAAGTGTCATAATAACACTTTTAAAAATGAGTTTATATTTGATGTGTTTATATACTGTTCGTAAATAAATGATACTACTCTATTAAAAATTTTTTAAAAAATAAAAACAAATAACCTTAGTTTTAATAAAGTAACATAATCTAATTCAGTGATAATATACAGTGTATTAATTATAAATTTTTTAAAATTATTTTATAATAATAATTTCATTAATATATTAAAAATGACGATTGAAATTATTTATTATTGCATTTGATACAATTAAATAATGTTAAAGAGTGTCTAGGGCTTAACAAACCCATAATATATATTTAACTTATTTATTGGTGGCAAATGTTTGTTATCAAATTGGTCTAAAATAAAAGGTCTAGAACTCTAGAATAAGTAAAAATAAATAATTTCAAGTTAAAAAATGTTATCCTACAAGAAGTCTCTTGCCCACAATATAGCAAGAAGGATTATTTTAATTCGTTTTTTTAGATTTGATAATTCGTATATTCGTATTATATTCATATATTTTATTGTGTTATAAACGTGTTTAAGGTTTTTTACATTTACCTCAATTTTGATACGTTTATAATTCATATTAGATAAATTTTGAGAATGTATTCGTGTCATATTATGTCATATTTTTTGATTTTATACATGTTATATTTGTATAATCGTATTAAATATTGTCAGATCTAATTTTTTATACATGAATATTAATTTTTTTTAATTTTACAAATGATATTAAAAAAATTTAAAGATTCTACTAAAGATTGACAAAATAAATTTTTTTTATTGCATTAGGATGGGACACCGATTGAAAATGGAAGTCATTTGTACATGCTAAAAACCCGAAGAGAAATTAAAAAGGGGATATTATAACTTTTATAAATTATACCTTCTTTTTAAATGTCAATTTAAATTTTTTGTGGATGCAATAGTGTCAACACTAATTGCATCGGATCCAACTAGAACTCGCAATTTAAGTATAAGTATCCAAAATGAAAATAAAAATGAAAAGGATGCTCTCATCTATATAGCGCCTTAACCATCGGCAACAATCCACAAGCCAAGCCTCCCATATTTGACAAAAGGCAAGATTAAACATGTCCGGTCCAACAATTGGTGCTACCACCACCACCACCCACATAACAAATGGTGTAACCTCCGTTGACTGCCGGAAACAAGTCCGGTCATGGCGGCTTCTTCGTTCCCTTATCGGACTCCTTATCCCGACCTGCAACTGTGCCACCTTCATCGAAGACCAAGAAATCAAACAGGATGATCACCGTGACAGCTATTATCCAAGGCCTGTTTACAATACTTCTGCCAGTGTAATTACAGGCACTATCTTTGGTTATCGAAGCGGAAATGTCAGTTTTTGTATTCAAGCAAACTCCAAGTCGACCGACCCAATTCTACTCCTTGAATTTGCAGTCCCGACGCCAGTCTTGGCTCGGGAAATGCAAGGTGGAATCCTCCGGATTGCGCTGGAGTGCACCAGTTCGGAGAATAATGAAGATTCTGATTCAGGTTCGTCATCCATGGCAGTTTGGACTATGTACTGTAATGGAAGGAAAGTTGGCTACGCCGTTAAGCGAAGGCCATCGAAAGCTGACCTGGATGCTTTAAGGCAAATGAGTTCAGTTGTTGTTGGCACAGGAATGATTAGTGCAAAAGAACTTGATCATGACGATGAACTCATGTACCTGAGGGCCAACTTTCAGAGAGTTCGTGGTTCATCTGATTCCGAATCTTTCCATTTGATTGATCCGGAAGGGAACGTTGGCCAGGAACTTAGTATTTTCTTTTTCCGGTCACGGTGACCTTGATTCTGGTTCAAACGGAGGGATTTAATTGCAGTAGAAGACTAATTTTGATCACAAAGCATTTATCATGGTTGAAGTATCGACCACAATGCTATTTAAATCTCGGACCACGAGTAGGTTTTTTTAGCCTTGCCTCCCATTTTTTGAGCTATGCTTATTAGCACAGCTTTAACAGACTTGGTATTTGAGAAATAATCTATGTTTTTGGGGGAACTGACTAGTACCATGCATCCGAACTCCCTGCTTAAGGAACCAGATTTCTGGAACTATGACAAATTTGAAGAGATCATATTTAGCTATGAAGCTCTATTTTGTTCATCTTCCACTTAAAAATGAAACTAATTTTACCTTATTTACCTTAATATTGCAATATTTTGATTGATCTGAATGTAACTTTTAAATTTTTGGAGTGCATTCTGTTAACATCAGGACAGCGAAAGGCGCATGTCCCTTTCAAAGAATAACAATGGCGAGGCTGTCCCAATATGGCTGATATCCGAATAACCCGACCATTCAACAAGCTATAGATCTTGATTTCGACATGCAAATTTGGGCAAACAATAATGAATTTTTGTCCTAAAAACAATAGCATGATATAAATCCTTTTTCCCCCACTATTGGGTAAATTTCTTAAGGCTTAGTTATAATACTATGACACAGGAACATGTCCTAATGTAAGTTCATAAAAAGATGCCTTAATTTGCATCACCACCATCTTTTTAATTGTTTAGCCTGAACCGAGAGGAGTATTGGATATAGGTATTGTCCGACCTTTTATAAATTTTTTCATATATTTGAAGGATTATATCTTTGTAATAATGTTCACATATGTGTCGGATATACATATCAAATACGAATACTTTAAAGAAAAATGAATTGTCCGGATAACATAGCTAGCAACTTTTGCAGCAGAAGAATGGACAACTGCCCAAATCTGTTTCCAGCCCCATTTATTTGATGAACTACATTGAATGAAATACAGCAACATACCCAGGAAGATTCGTAAACATTGGCATTTGCAGAGATCGAGGCTGAAACATAAAACCAAAACTAAAAGCTTTATGTGTTAGAAATCCGGCAACTTTGAGATTACAATTCTTTGTCAATATTGTCATGCTATACATATTTGTTTGTATGAATATGTAGACAGAACAACTGAACACGTAGTTCAAATGCTAGTGAGGTAGGGTGAGGCTTTTTTTTCCCCTTGTTTTTTATGCTAGGTAAAGTGCAAAAATTCCCTGTACTGCTTAAGGAGAATAACACTTAATCCCTATGTTTTTTTAAAACTAATATTTACTGCTTTTATTTCGTTAACAATTGATTTAATATCGTTAAAAAATTATATGAAATATTTATTTTTTTCACTTTTAATTTATTTTTTATATGTGATTTAAAACGAAAGTAAAATAAATATTTTATGTAATTTTTTTATGATATTAGATAAATTGTTAATAGAACGAAAGTATAGAGTAGAAAAATATCAGTTTTTAAAACATGTAGTTAGATATTATTAGCATTAAACCCAAGAGTTTTTATTAGTTTATTTATTTATTTAATTTTGTTTCGAAAATGGGAGTTGATGATGTCTGAGCTGGTGTTGATTCCTTGTGTCGTTTTATAAAAGAAATTGGACGACGCCAGAGCTCATGTAAATATTGAAATCTGCACATGGAAGGAGGATCTGTAGTCACTTCATCACCTTTTCCTTTCTTTTTTTTTTCTTTTAATTTTATTATTACTACTATATATTTTTTAGATGCCCATTTTTTTATTTTTTATTTTGGCGCCAATTCTTTTTTTTTTAGAAATTACAACTATAAAACACTAATCAGTCTTACATTACATAAGAAATTATTAAATCAAATAAAATTGTTTGACGAGAGAGGCTAATTCGATTCATTGGATTCATTGATTTGTCATTCTCATATTTTGAGCTTTTGATAAGATTAAAAAAATTGAATTGAAAGTTGAATTGATCAAACTTTCGATTTTTTATTCAATCGGTTGAAACGGTGGGTTCAATATTTTTTTTAAAATTTTTAAACATTAAATTTAATGATATAATTTTTAATATAAAATAAAAAATTAAAAATTCAACTCTCATTAATTATAAAAATATTTTTAAAAAAACAAAAAATATTAATTTTTTACTAGTTTAATTAATAATCTATTTTAATATATGTGTTAGATAGACTATCACCAATTTCTTATTCAGCTGACTGATTCAATTTTTTAAGCAATGATTTTTTGTTGTGCTTTTCTTAGAGTGCTTGACAGATGGTCAAGTAATCAAGAGACAATAAATTTTGGGCTAAAAAAATGATATTTTTTTAATAAATAAGGTTACAGTACGAAAATAAACAAAAAAATTACAAAGGTTGAAATTCCAACTTTAAACGTACATGTCATTATAATTAAATAAATTAATTAAATTAAATTTTGAGTAAAAAAATTACCTTTTAAGTTCCGGATTTGAGATGATGTGGGAGGAATGCTTAAAGAAACAGAAGCCAAAGTAGTAAGAAACCTTTTTCTTCCCTTGAATTTTATTGAATGAAAATACATCGAGTGCTATTGTTTTGACAGGATTGACCACATTTTTTATGGATATTCTCGGCTCTAACAATGTTATTGACCTTGCAAATTTGCCAAAATGAATGAATTGGGTTTTTTTTCCAGAAGATATGAATGTAATGGTAAAGCAGCAAAGAGCTAAAGAATGATGGAAAAAAAAAATAAAAAGAAAAAGCCGCCAGCGTCTTCCTCTTCATATCTGGGCCTGAAGCAACTCCGGGATCACAATATTCGACAAAGGTGGAGCCAGATTAATGCAGCTAAAAGCCATACTAGGCTGTTGAAAATGTTCTTGTTCTCTGAATTACCTGCATGAATGTCTGTCACGAAGTTTCAGAACACAGGAAGAAAATAGTAAAAAAGATTTACGGTTATGAAACAGAAGAATTGACTGTAATTGGATTTGGAGGCCCTCTGTCATCACTTGAACTCGGGTTTTAGTGTCGGATGTGTATTTGTCTAACATAAGTACGTTGAAAATTTTCTAAGCTTTCCTATTTATTTGGAGAATTCTCAGAAGATCATATTCTTATATCGATATCTGAAATATATCGAATATAAGTACTTCAAGAACAATAAAAAAAATCGAAGCAACATAAAGGACTTTCAGGACCCACAAGTAATTGACATTCATGATTTGAAAGCAAAATGTAAGATAGGTATAGAATATTTACTTAATTGAAGATAATTGTTCATAATGTTCCATTCAAAATCCCAGTGCTTTCTATCATTTTTGAGAGTCCAGTAAGACCAACCAAATGAAGCTGCATCATACACCTCTAACTGTGCCCTTCCAAAGTCTTGATAATCTGATTGAGATCCGTTTGTAACATTCCACTCATTCACCCACTCACCTGAAAAAAAAAAAAATTAAGAATTGCATCAGAAGTTGATTTTTTATTGTCCATAAGTTAGACTATAGAGTAACATTATTTAAATCTATATTATTCGGATTCGAGTGAATGTGAATATATTTAATTTTTTTTATGTTTTACATACATTTAAAGGATTTCAACACTATACTCATTATTTAAAAAAAATAGGAGCGGAAGTAACATAGATTTTAACACGTAAAAAATAAGCAACTGCAAAACACCTACTGATTGCAAGATTAGAAGTTCACTGAATCCTATAACATGATCATCTAAACCAAACACCGTTTCGTTTGGATCTATACTATCCAGACACGGACATGAATATTGGATATGGGTCTATTTCTGTCACGAGTATACTTAAATTTTTCTTTTTTATATATTTAGAGGATTATATTCTATACTCATATCCGAATATGCGATAGACACGACATGAGTATTTATGAGAAAATAAAAGAGTAACTATAGTTACCGATAAAAACAAGCGGGCCATTTTTAGCATTCAAAGCTTGTAACTGAGCCTCCCTGCTCTGATATATGTATCGGATATTATCTATAGCACTCAAGTTAACGAAGAAAGCGTCGAAGAGGTTGTAGTAATGCAAATCCACCACTAAGTTGTGGGAGCCTATATCAGCCTGATAAAGTTCCACTGGATCCGCGATGCCGATTCTTTGGCAAATGATCACGTAAGCTGACGGCGAGTGTTTCCGAACAACTTGATAGCCTCGTCTGTAATACGGAACTAATGTATCCAATGGAATCGATGCTGCAGACGGTTCGTTTAATAGCTCGATTCCCAGCAAGGCCGGATGTTTTGCATACCTGCAACAAACAACATGATTCAATAGAATTAAAGCTTTAGTAAGCCACAAATTCTTCAGAAAACTTCGATTTCTTTTTCTCAGTCATCATCAATCTGGTTTATATCACATTCAAAGGCAAAATCCAATCTACCTGGAAGCTAGAAAATCTATAACATGCAATGTCTGCGAAATGGAATCCGAAGTAGGCCAGCCTATGGTGCCATCTCGACTAGCACTATGTTCCATTCCGTTTTGGGAGCCCGGCACTGCATGAAGGTCGATTATGCACGTAATGTTATAAGCTCTGCATCAAAAATTTCGACATACTTATTGAATGAAACGAAGATCGAAGACTGTAGCACTCGGACGAAGGAAAGTGAAAATATTGACTCACTGTGCCCACGAGAATGCATTATCAAGAGCTTCCAATGTTCCTCCAACGAATGGGCCTGGAGGATTGGGATCGAAAGCAATCCACCAGCCGACAGGAATCCGTACAGTGTTTATTCCATGTTTATTTAGAAATTCGAAATCTCCTACATTGATAAAAGTATTTCTATGTCTCTACAGTTTCAATCCCAAAAAAAAAAAAAAAAAGGTTAGGAAGATAAAAAATGGAATTTCAAACAAGTGTACAATTATGTCTTTGCCTTTCAAAGTTATGGACTATTCATTTGCCAATCCATGGCTGAAGATTTTACGTTGATTATCTACCAGTTAGCTATTAAAATTCTCTTATTGTTTGCCTCTATATTACTTAAATATAGATATAAGTGTCGGACATAGGTTTCTTTAAAAAATTATATCCTCAAATCCATTTTCAGATATATATTGTACATGAATGTTAGATACCGATACTTAAATAAAAAGGAAGAGTCGGATCAATTCTTTATTAGAGATTGTAGCTAATAATTCGAAAAAAAAAAAAAAAAAAAAACCAAAACAAAACAAAAGAAAGAAATAGAAGAAAAAGTGCTTATAGGCACCTCAAGAACTTCTTTCGCCTTGTCATGTCCGTATCCATTTGCGAGCTGATAATCTCCATGCAAGTTATTAGCCACAATCGACATTTCAAATGTGGCCGCATTATCATCCCATCCGGGGTTTCCCGGATAATCCGCTGTGAGCTGATAACCTATGGTAGCCTAAAATACAAAAAACACATTTTCATCAAGTTTTACCACTTCAAATGCATTAAAATTGAAGCAGTAAAAGAAACACTGAGAGAATCTCAAATGCCATTGAGCAAAATTATGCAGGTTTGAGGTGCAAACAGTTTGGTTATGCTACCATTTGATAGCTGCAATTTTAAGTAGAAGTACAAATCAGTCTGGTAAGTGATAATCTAGCTCTTTGTTGCTTAGACTTGGATGTAAATGTCAAATATGAGTTAGTATTCAGTATGAATATGCTCAATTTTTTTTTTTTTTACATTGTTCCATCTCTTTGAAGGGTTCTTGGAAAATGGAGGATCACATCCCTATACAATTATACCATATTTGAAGATGTGTCGGATAAAAGTACTTCAAAAAAATTTGAAAAGTTGGAGCGACATAGACCAATTCAGCTACTAATATTCTCTATTCTACAACTATAATTGCAAAAATTTGTCTTAATCTTTCAATAAACCTGATTCAACATGTGGAGCATGAAACAAGCATGGTTCAAAAAATAAAAAAAAAATATGAATATCCAATGAACAGCAAAATTACTAAAACTTGCTTTTCATAATTAAAGTTTCAGAAATTTTCCTCAAGTGAAGGTTTTTGACCATACTATTTCTCACTTTTTAGTACAATTAGCCATTGATATCAAGGCCAAATCTTATAGTGGTTAACCAACGATCTTAACTTAAATTACTTAGATTCAGATGTGAGTATTGGATATAAATATGTTCAAGTTTTTTTTAAGACTTCCATGTATATGAAAGGTTCTTAAAAGTTATATTCATATAATTATACTTGAATATGCGTCAGGCACAGATGTTGAATGCAAATTTTTTAAAAAAAGTAAATAATCGAAGCAACATAGATTTTGACAATCAGACACAGGCTAAAATATGGTGGCAAAAAAAAGTGTCATTGCACCTTTATTTGCTACCATAACTACTTAACGGTAACTTTAATTCATCGACTCGAAAGTGATGGGTTTGGTATTAATATTATACCTGCAGATAGATCCCACTCTTCGTTTTAATGTGAACTCGACCGTTGTTATTTCTTTCAATTTCAAATGTTTCCGTCGAGGAAGCCGATTTTGCAGTTGCAGATACAGAGCATCCGTAACCATAACATGTTAGAAATTGGCCTTGTATGGTCCGGAAATGAAATTCTGATTCAGAAACTCTCCATAACTGCATGACAAGAAAATTGTTAGATCTAAAATAGCCTTCATTGCCTATTTTTTTGAGTTACAGTTAGACCATCTTTTTCCAAGGAAAAAGCAATACATTACTCATTATTCCACCAGAAAACTTCTGAACTTAGGAAGTGTTTTAAGGCAAAATTTTGTAAACTTGTGATAAGACTTTCATTCATCAAGTTAACCCGGAAATTAATTTGTTAGGATAAGACATAGATATATTAAAATGTGGTCACTGGTCGGTACTGAAGAGCCTCACTTCCAAGGGCAGAGCTAGACAAGAATGTTTGGGATACCAAATCACAGTAGTTGGTACAATTAACCATTAACAAAGTGGATATATCATGATCTAAGTATATATTAAGGAAATTTTCAAATTTTTGAAAGGAAAAATTTAATAATTTTAATATATAAATACATATAAATATACATGTAAACTGAATTTTCAAAATTCCTCGCCCCCCAAACCATCGTGAGGAGCCGCCCCTGCTCACTTCTGGATATTTAACCAGATCAAAACTATGTCAAAACATCAAGCAGAAATATAAAGAAAAGACACATTGCTCCTTCCACACAAAAAATTGTTAAGCAAACAGTGTATATAATGGTTTATGTTACTCACATTCGAATATGAGTGTCGGATATAGGTATCGGTATATTTGATTTTCTTTTAAGATTTTCATATTGTTGAAGGATAACATCCTCATACCTATGTCTATATATTCGTTGAATAAAAGTGTTGACATAAATACATAAAAAAAAATAAAGAGTCAAAACAACATAGACAGTAGGTCTAACTAGTCAATCAAGTCAAGTTTAACATACAACATAAGATCTAAATTGTGATATAAAGACCAACAAAGAGTGTTTTTTTTTTGGCTTCTTACTGTAAAGGTTTCCCATGAAGATGCAGCATCTCTATTAACTGAAATGTTCATCCCACCTCCATTCTCTGCACAAACATATTTCTGCAAAGTCACTGACTTGAATTGAACCTGAGTTCCATCCTACATTTCAATATCCATAAACATATGATCAAAAGTATTTATGGAAAAAAAACTAGAAAAAAATCAAAAGATGATTAAAAAATGGTTAAAAGAAAGACAGTTTATGATTAGATAAAAGCTTAATACTCACAAGCATGTCTCCATTGGGAATGCCATCAAAAAGAGAAGGTTTGATCCAACCTTCAATAACCAACCACCCTCCTAAGTTCACCCCTCTCACTTTAGAATCTCCATGCAAGCCCTCCACTTGCCAAATTAAAAAGAAATTTTTTTTTTCAGCATTTTTCAAGAAACTTGAAAGGAATTCAAGAAATGGAGCTTTTTAAGCTCACCTGAAAATGTTACAGAAAAGATTAGCCAACAACTGAGTGAAAATGCAAATACCCATTTGCTAAAAACTAGTTCCATGAAGAATGCAGCCTTCTAAACTGCATCAAACAAGAGCTAAAATTGGAGAATTCGACATCAAGAGATAGAAACCCAATAAAGGAAAAAATGAGAGAGACGTTTCCCGGGGAAAAAAAACAAAGAAAGAAAATCCACTGGGGAGAGAATCTTCAGTAATTCCTTCCTTATCAATCAATTTATACCAAATTCAACCATGTAAACAATCATAATATTAAATTTTTCAACTTGGCTTTTGCATTAATATATTACTTTAGTCAATAAAAACTCAATCTTCCTCCAAAATCAAGACAAAAAATAAAAACAAGAACCCCATTAAAAATATTTAGCAAAAGAAGAAGAAGAAAAGAACATTTTATCTAGAGTTGCCAAGGAATAAAAAAAAAAAAAAAACCTGAAAGCTTTCTCTGGTTTCAAAATTTTCAATGTACTTCCCAAAAAGATTAAGAAAGGAAGCCCCTTTGCTTAGAGATTTGGTTTCGTGCTTTTTTTGGTGTGGGTGTTTGAGAAAAAGGTTAATAGGGGCTGCTTTTTAAGCACAGTTTGAAGCTGAAAAATGCCTTTAATGGCGTAATAATAAGATAAGGTGATTTCCCTCCCTCCCCCCCCCCCACCACCTTGTCTTTACATTCACAGCATGCAATCCCTTTTCTCTCTTTTTTTTTTCCCCACCGATATTTATGTTTTTTTCTCTTCTTTGTGCCAGCGAACCATCTCGAACAGGAAAAAGGGAAACGGCGACGAAAGCATTACTCCTTTAACTAGGCTTTCGGCACTGCCGGTGGAGCTTACTGTAGCTGTTTGCTTTTGTCTGCGTTGGAGGCCGGCGGCCTTGAAACTTTGTCTTTTGTCTTTGTCAAAAGTTTACTTCTTACTGCTGTGATCATATTTTGGCGTTTGTTGTTTACTGTTAATTGGGTTTGGCGGTTGGAGCTAGAAACTTGAAAGCTAACCTTACTGTTACTTCACGCCGTTGTCAATTGACCAGTGGAATGGAATGGAACAAAAAGGAGTATGGATGGCGTTATTCATCTCCGTTTGCCTTTTTTTTTTCTTCTGCAAATAATGTTATATAGCGGAAGAGTTTTAAATATATTAAATATTAATTAATTATATAAATTAATAAAATAAAATTTTTTGTTTTTATTTATTTTTATATGAATATTAAAAATAAATTTTTAATTAGATATCAGTTATATTAAAAATTATTTTATTTAGATAATTATTGCAAAAGATAAGATAACAAAACAAGCAAATATTTATCAAAATAATCGTACTTTATTTTTTCTTACTTTATTTTAACAAAATCTTTTATCCCAAATAGATTGGTGCAAAATCTGATAAATGGATTGGGTTTTACCATCCTCGATGGGGATTAAAGGAAGGAAGAGAAAAAATAAAATTAATTTAATAATGAATCAAAACCTTCATTTTATTTTATTTTATTGGGTTAATGTGCTATTTTAACATAATTATTATTAAGGTAATTGTTTAATATGTGACTGTCTTTAATCTCGATTATGAAAATAAAATTTCATTATTAGTATATAAAAAAACCCTTGATATAAAATTTGTTTGATTTTGTTTCTAATTTTCGGGCATGATAATAATAATAATAATAATAACCACGACGGTGACGATAATAATGTGTTCGTTATCCCAGCTTGTTCTAGCTGATAATTAGCCCAAAACCCAAACCCGTGACTGGCCTAGTTAATGACTTTTGATTTTGACACCGTAAGGGCTGGCTAGGGCCACTAGAAATGTTAGTCTTGGGTTATAACATTTGAAATTTCAAACTAATTGATTATTAGACTTGTTTATTAGTTGAATTAAGTTAAATTATAATTTGATTTTTTAACCTAAATCTGACCCGAAGTTCATGGTTGATAAATGACTCCCTTCAAAATGGAGGTCCTAGAGAGGTGCCTCAATCGGATTACAAAACTTTGAGGGCTGTGGGTCCAAAAAAAAAAATGATACATTGGATGTAGGACGACCCAATCATTTTTGCAAGAATAAGTAAGGTAATTGATGATACTAATGGCATATGTTTGGCTCAATGTAATATGTTTAGGGTTCAACCCATATCAATAGGGTTGCTATAAAGTAATTGTTTGGTTCAAAAATAAAGAGAAAGAGTTTTGATTGATTAGGCCGTATTTAATGTAGGGTTGAATAATTATTTAATAGTCTCTCGTTGAATGATTAATAATTTTTTACTTTGAATAAAATAAAAAATTATTTTAAAATATTTGATTATCTTTTATCAAAGGTTCAAATATTATAATATTTTTTATATAAATATTATTTTATTAAATCAAATTACTATTAAATTTATTTAACATTATCTTAAAAATTTTATTTTATTTTTACATATTAATTATTCTACCATAGTATTATAAGCGTTCTTTCAAATGCAAGCAGAATTATCGCGTACGGCCTCTCATATATACAACACCAGCGGGGCTAGAACTATTTAGACATGCTTTATCCAAGCAAACCAGACAAATTAAATAACCCTACAAAAAGGTCAAATCTCTGCTAGTACTTCTTGCTAGTTATGAATGTATAGGGTATGATCCAAGCAACAAGCAGCTACAGTTTATTAGAAAAAAAAAAAAGAAAAAAGCAGGTACAGTTGGCAAAATCAATACAAATTTCCGAGGGAGGGGGGGGGGGGGGGGGGGGGGAGGGGGGGGGGGGG
>JBBYHL010442478.1:0-17326 GCA_038381835.1 Adansonia madagascariensis
CTCCTCATTAGGATAAATGACATTGATGCTTTGGTTTCATAAGAAAAGCTTCTCCTTCCACCACTTTTTAGAATTAAAGTTCATATCTCCATTGGGACAAACATGGATTCACATAGGAATCTCCTTTCTTTTCTTGATTGGGCACCATAAACTCATTCACCTCATTAGGATGAATGACATTGATGCTTTTGTTTCATAAGAAAAGCTTCTCTTTCCACCATTTATTAGAGTTAAAGTTCATTTGTCAATTAGGACAAACACGGATTCACATAGTAATCTCCTTTCATTTCATGATTGGGCACCATTAACTCATTCTCTTCATTGGGATAATTGACATTGATGCTTTAGTTTCATAAGATAAACTTCTCTTTCCATCATTTTTTAGTGTTAAAGTTTATTTGTCAATTGGGACAAACACTTCATATAGTAATCTCATTTCTTTTCATGATTGGGCACCATAAAGTCATTCTCCTTATTGGGATGAATGACATTGATGCTTTGGTTTCGTAAGAAAATCTTTTTTTTCCATCATTTTTTAGTGTTAAAGTTCATTTATCAATAAGGACAAACACAGATTCATGCAATAATCTCCTTTCTTTTCATGATTGGGCATCATTAACTCATTCTCCTTTTTAGGATAAATGACATTGATGCTTTGGATTTATAAGAAAAGCTTCTCTTTCACTATTTTTTTGAACTAAAGTTTGTTTCTCTATTGGGACAAACACGAATTCATGAAGCAATCCCTTTTCTTTTCATGATTGGGCACCATAAACTCATTCTCCTTATTAGGATAAATGACATTGGTGCTTTGGTTTCATAAGAAAAGCTTCTTTTTCCACCATTTTTTAGAATTAAATTTTGTTTGTCAATCGGGATGAACACATATTTACAAAATAATCTCCTTTATTTTCATGATTGGGCTCCATAAACTCATTCTCCTCACTAGGATGAAAGACATTGATGATTTGGTTTTATGAGATAAGTTTTTCTTTCCATCAGTTTTTAGTGCTAAATTTCATTTGTCAATTAGGACAAATATGGACTCATAAAATAATCTCCTTTCTTTTAAAGATTGGGCAGCATAAACTCATTCTTCTCATTAGGATTAAGGACATTGATGCTTTGGTTTCATAAGAAAAGCTTTTCTTTCCATCATTTTTTGGAACTAAAGCTCATTTCCTTATCGGGACAAACATCGATTCACATAGGAATCCCCTTTCTTCTAATGATTGGGCACCATAACTCATTTTCCATATTGGGATGAAGGACATTGATGCTTTGGTTTCATAAGAAAAGCTCTTTTTTCCATTAAATTTTAGAGTTAAAGTTCATTTATTAATTCGAAAAAACATGGATTCACATAGTAATCTCCTTTTTTTTCTTGGTTGGGCACCGCAAACTCATTCCTTGCATTGGGATAAATGACATTGATGCTTTGGTTTCATGAGACAAGCTTTTTTTTTCCATATTTTTTAGTGTTAAAGTTCATTTGTCAAATGGGACAAACACAGATTCACATGGTTATCTCTTTTCTTTTTATGATTGGGCACCATAAACTCATTCTCCTAATTGGGGTAATTGGCATTTATGCTTCAGTTTCATAAGAAAAGCTTCTCTTTCCACCATTTTTAGAGATAATGTTCATTTGCTAATTAGGAGAAACATGGATTCACATAGTAATCTCTTTTTTTTTCATGATTGGGCACCATTAACTCATTCTCCTTATTGGGATAATTGACATTGATGCTTTGGTTTCATAAGACAAGCTTCTCTTTCCATCATTTTTAAGTGTTAACGTTCATTTTTCAATTGGGGCAAGCACAGATTCACATAAGAATCCTCTTTATTTTCATGATTAGGCACCATAAACTCATTCTCCTTATTGGTATGAAGGACATTGATGCTTTGGTTTCATAAGAAAAGCTTCTCTTCCCATCATTTTTTAGAGTAAAAGTTCATTTGTCAATTGGTGCAAACACAGATTCATAAAATAATCTCCTTTATTTTCATGATTGGGCACCATAAACTAATTTTCCTTATAGGATAAAAGACATTGATGCTTTGGTTTTATAAGAAAAGCTTCCCTTTCCATTATTCTTTAGAGCTAAATTTCATTTATCAATTGGGATAAACACAGATTCACAAAATAATCTCTTTTTTTTTCATGCTTAGGCAGCATAAACTTATTCCCCTCATTAGGATGAAAGACATTGATGCTTTGGTTTTATAAGATAAGCTTCTTTTTTCATTAATTTTTTAAAGCTAAATTTCATTTTTCAATGGGGACAAATGCGTATTCACATAATAATCTCCTTTCTTTTCATGATTAGACACCATTAACTCAATCTCCTTATTGGGATAAATAACATTGATGTTTTGGTTTCATAAAAAAGCTTCTCTTTCCATTATTTTTAGTGTTAAAGTTAATTTGTCAGTTGGGACAGACATAGATTCACATTATAATCTATTTTCTTTTCATGATTGGGCACCATAAACTCATTCTCCTCATTGGAATGAATGACATTGATGCTTTGGCTACATAAGAAAAGCTTCTCTTTCCATCATTTTTTAGAGTTAAAGTTTATTTACCGATTAGGACCAACACGGATTCACATAGGAATCTCTTTTCTTTTCATGATTGGGCACCATAAACTCGTTCTTCTAATTGGGGGGAGTGACATTAATGCTTTGGGTTCATAACAAAAGATTTTCTTTCCATCACTTTTTAGAGTTAAAGCTCATTTGTCAATTCGAACAGACATGGATTCACATAGTAATCTCATTTTTTTTCATGATTGGGCACTATAAACTCATTTTCTTCATTGGGATGAATGACATTGATGCTTTGTCTTCATAAAAAAATCTTCTTTTTCTATCATTTTTTAGTGTTAAAGTTCATTTATCAATATGGACAAACATGGATTTACATAATAATCTCCTTTCTTTTCATGATTGGGCACCATTAACTCATTCTCCTCATTAGGATAAATGACATTGATGCTTTGGATTCATAAGAAAAGCTTCTTTTTCCATTAATTTTTAGAATGAAATTTCATTTCTTTATTGGGACAATCACGGATTCATGATGGAATCTCTTTCTTTTCATGATTAGGCACTATAAATTCTTTCTCCTCATTAGGATGAATGACATTAGTGCTTTGGTTTTATAAGAAAAGCTTCTCTTTCCACCATTTTTTAGAATTAAATTTTGTTTCTCAATTGAGATAAACACATATTCACAATATAAACTCCTTTATTTTCATGATTGGGCTCCATAAACTCATTCTCTTCACTAGGATGAAGGACATTGATGCTTTAGTTTTATAAGATAAGCTTCTCTTTCCATCATTTTTTAGAGCTAAATTTCATTCGTCAATTAGGACAAATATGGATTCATGAAATAATCTCCTTTCTTTTCATTATTAGACAGCATAAACTTATCTACTCATTAGGATGAAGGACATGATGCTTTGGTTTTATAAGAAAAGCTTCTCTTTCCATCATTTTTTAAAACTAAAGCTTATTTCTCTGTTGGGACAAACATGGATTCACATACGAATCCCCTTTCTTCTAATGATTGGTCACCATAACTCATTCTCCATATTGGGATGAAGGACATTAATGCTTTGGATTCATCAGAAAAGCTTCTCTTTCCATTAATTTTTAGAGTTAAAGTTCATTTGTTAATTGGGAAAAACATGGATTCACATAGTAATCTCTATTCTTTTCTTAGTTGGGCACCACAAACTCATTGCTGGCTTTGGGATAAACGACATTGATGCTTTGATTTCAAAAGACAAGCTTCTCTTTCCATTATTTTTTAGTGTTAAAGTTCATTTATCAATCGGGACAAACACGGATTGACATGGTAATCTCCTTTCTTTTCATGATTGGGCACCATAAACTTATTCTCCTAATTAGGATATATGGCATTGATGCTTCGATTTCATAAGAAAAGCTTTTCTTTCCATCATTTTTTAGAGTTAAAGTTCATTTGTTAATTAGGACAAACACAGATTCACATAGTAATCTCCTTTCTTTTCATGATTAGTCACCATTAACTCATTCTTCTCATTGGGATAATCGACATTGATGCTTTGGTTTCATAAGAAAAGCTTTTCTTTTTTCCACCCTTTTTTAGAACTAAAGCTCGTTTTTCTATTGGGACAAACACGGATTCACTTAGGAATCCCTTTTCATGATTGGGCGCTATAAAATCATTTTCCTCATTGGGATAAAGGACATTGATCTTTTGTTTCATAAGAAAAGCTTTTTTTTCCATCATTTTTTAGAGTTAAAGTTCATTTGCCAATTGGGACAAATACAAATTCATAAAATAATCTCCTTTATTTTCATGATTGGGCACCATAAATTCATTATCCTTATAAAGATCAAAGATTTGATGCTTTGGTTTTATAAGATAAGCTTCTCTTTCCATTATTTTTTAAAGCTAAATTTTTTTGTCAATTGGGACAAACACGGATTTACAAAATAATCTCCTTTCTTTTCATGATTGGGCAAAAAAACTTATTCTACTTATTAGGATGAAAGGCATTGATGCTTTAGTTTATAAGATAAGCTTCTTTTTCCATAATTTTTTAGAGCTAAATTTCATTTGTTAATTGGGACAAAAGCAGATTCACATAATTATCTTTTTTCTTTTCATGATTAGACACAATTAATTCATTCTATTCATTAGAATAGAGGGCATTGATGCTTTGGTTTCATAAAAAAGCTTCTCTTTCCATCATTTTTTATTGTTAAAGTTAATTTGTCAGTTAGGACAGACATAGATTCACATAATAATCTCCTTTCATTTCATGATTGGGCACTATAAACTCATTCTCCTCAGTGGGATGAATGGCATTAATGGTTTGGCTCTATAAGAAAAGCTTTTCTTTCCATCAGTTTTTAGAGTTAAAGTTCATTTGTCTATTAGGACTAACACGGATTCACATAGGAATCTTCTTTCTTTTCATGATTGGGCACCATAAACTCATTCTCCTCATTGGGAAGAATGACATTAATGCTTTGGTTTCATAAGAAAAGCTTCTCTTTCCACCATTTTTTAGAGTTAAAGTTCATTTGTCAATTAGGATAGACATGGATTCACATAGTACTCTCATTTTTTTTCATGATTGGGCACTATAAACTTATTTTTTTCACTGGGATGAATGATATTTATGCTTTGGCTTTGTAAAAAAATCTTCTCTTTCTATCATTTTTTTAGTGTTAAAATTCATTTATCAATAGGGATAAACAGTGATTCACATAACATCTCTTTTCTTTTCATGATTGGGTACCATTAACTCATTCCCCTTATTGGGATAAATAACATTAATGCTTTGGCGTCATAAGAAAAGCTTATCTTTCCACCAATTTTTAGAACTGAAGTTCGTTTCTCTATTGGGACAAACACGGATTCATGAAGGAATCCCCTTTCTTTTCATTGTTGGGCACCATAAACTCATACTCCTCATTAGGATGAATGACATCGGTGCTTTGGTTTCATAAGAAAAGCTTTTCTTTACACAATTTTTTATAATTAAGTTTCATTTTTTAATTGGGATAAACACATATACATAACATAATCTCCTTTATTTTCTTAATTAGGCTCCATAAACTCATTCTCCTCTTTGCGGTGAAAAACATTGATGCTTTGGTTTTATAAGATAAACTTCTCTTTCCATTATGTTTTTAGAGCTAAATTTTATTTGTCAATTAGGACAAATATGGATTCATAAAATAATCTATTTTCTTTTAAAGATTAGGCAGCATAAACTCATTCTTCTCATTGGGATGAAGGACATTAATGCTTTAGTTTCATAAGAAAAGCTTCTCCATTATTTTTTAGAACTAAAGTTCGTTTCTCTATTGGGACAAACACCAATTCACATAGGAATCCCCTTTCTTCTAATAATTGGGCACCATAACTCATTCTCAATATTGGGATGAAGGACATTGATGCTTTGATTTCATAAGAAAAGCTTATCGTTCTATTAAATTTTAGAGTTAAAGTTAATTTGTTAATTAGGAAAACATGGAGTCCTATAGTAATCTCCTTTTTTTTCTTGGTTGGGCACCAAAAACTCATTCCTCGTGTTAGGATAAATGATATTGATGCTTTGGTTTCATGAGAGAAGCTTCTATTTCCATTTTTTTTGTGTTCAAGTTCATTTGTCAATTAGAACAAACATCGATTCACATTGTTATCTCCTTTCTTTTTATGATTGGGCACCATAAACTCATTATCCTAATTGGGTTAAATGACATTGATGCTTCAATTTCATAAGAAAAGCTTCTCTTTCCACCATTTTTTAGAGTAAATGTTTATTTGCTAATTAGGACAAACACGGATTCATATAGTAATCTCCTTTTTTTTCATGATTGGGCACTATTAACTCATTCTCTTTATTGGGATAATTGACATTGATGCTTTAGCTTCATAAGACAAGCTTCTCTTTCCATCATTTTTTAGTGTTAAAGTTTATTTTTCAATTGGGAAAAATATGGATTCACATAGGAATCCCCTTTATTTTCATGATTGGGCACCATAAACTCATTCTCCTTATTGGGATAAAGGACATTGATGCTTTGGTTTCATAAGAAAAGCTTCTCTTTCCATCAATTTTTAGAGTCAAAGTTTATTTGCCAATTGGGACAAACACAGATTCATAAAATAATCTCCTTTATTTTCATGATTGGGCACCATACACTCATTTTCCTTATAGGATGAAAGACATTGATGCTTTGGTTTTATAAGATAAGCTTCTCTTTCCATTATTTTTAGAGCTAAATTTCATTTGTCAATTGGGACAAACACAGATTCACAAAATAATCTCCTTTCTTTTCATGATTAGGCAGCATAAACTTATTCTCCTCATTAGAATGAAAGACATTGATGCTTTGGTTTTATAAGATAAGTTTCTCTTTTCATAATATTTTAGAGCTAAATTTTATTTTTCAATTGGGACAAATGCGGATTCACATAGTAATCTCCTTTCTTTCCATGATTAGACACCACTAACTCATTATCCTTATTGGGATAAATAACATTGATGCTTTGGTTTCATAAAAAAGCTTCTTTTTCCATTATGTTTTAATGTTAAAGTTAATTTGTCAGCTGGGACAGACATAGATTCACATAATAATCTCTTTTCCTTTCATGATTGGGCACCATAAACTCATTCTCCTCATTGGGATGAATGATATTGATGCTTTGGCTACATAAGAAAAGCTTCTCTTTCAATCATTTTTTAGAGTTAAAGTTCATTTGCCGATTAGGACCAACACGGATTCACATAAGAATCTCCTTTTTTTTCATGATTGGGCACCATAAACTCATTCTCCTCATTGGGAGGAATGATAGTAATGCTTTGGGTTCATAAGAAAAGTTTATGATTAGGCACCATAACTCATTCTCCTAATTGGGATAAATGATATTGATGCTTCAGTTTCAGAAAAAAAGCTTCTCTTTCCATCATTTTTTAAACTTAAAGTTTATTTTTCAATTAGGACAAACATGGATTCACATTGGAATCCCCTTTCTTTTCATGATTGGGCACCATAAACTCATTCTCTTCATTGGAAGGAATGATATTAATGCTTTAGTTTCATAAGAAAAGCTTCTCTTTCCATCATTTTTTAGGATTAAAGTTCATTTGTCAATGAGGACAGACATGGATTCACATAGTAATCTCATTTCTTTTCATGATTGGGCACTATAAACTTATTTTTTCATTGGGATAGATGACATTATTACTTCGGCTTCATAAGAAAATCTTCTCTTTCTATCATTTTTTAATGTTAAAGTTCATTCATCAATAGGGGCAAACACGGATTCACATAATAATCTCTTTTTTTTTCATGATTGGGCACCATTAACTCATTCTCATAATTGGGATAAATGACATTGATGCTTTGAATTCATAAGAAAATCTTTTCATTCCACCAATTTTTAGAACTAAAGTTCGTTTCTCTATTGGGACAAACATGAATTCACAAAAGGAATCCGCTTTCTTTTCATGATTGTGCACCATAAACTTATTCTCCTCATTGGGATAAATGACATCGGTGCTTTGGTTTCATAAGAAAAGCTTTTCTTTCCAACATTTTTTTAAATTAAATTTCATTTGTCAATTGGGATAAGCATATATTCATAATATAATGTCCTTCATTTTTATGATTGGGCTTCATAAACTTATTTTCCTCTCTAGGATGAAAGACATTGATGCTTTGATTTTATAAGATAAGCTTCCCTTTCCATTATTTTTTAAAGCTAAATTTCATTTGTCAATTAGGAGAAATATGGATTCACAAAATAATCTCCTTTTTTTTCATGATTGCGCAGCATAAACTCATTCTTTTCATTGGGATGGAGGACATTAATGCTTTAGTTTTATAAGAAAAGCTTCTCTTTCCATCATTTTTTGGAACTAAAGCTCGTTTCTCTGTTGGGACAAACACGGATTCACATAGGAATCCCCTTTCTTCTAATGATTAGGTGCCATAACTCATTCTCCATATTGGGATGAAGGACATTGATACTTTGGTTTCATAAGAAAAGCTTCTCTTTCCATTGATTTTTGGAGTTAAAGTTCATTTATTAATTGGGAAAAACATGGATTCACATAGTAATCTCCTTTCTTTTCTTGGTTGGGCACCATAAACTCTTTCTTGGCTTTGGGATAAATGACATTAATGCTTTGGTTTCATAAGACAAGCTTCTCTTTCTATCATTTTTTAGTGTTAAAGTTCATTTGTCAATTGGGACAAACACAGATTCACATAGGCCCTTTATTTTCATGGTTGGGCACCATAAACTCATTCTCCTTATTGGGATGAAGGACATTGATGCTTTGGTTTCATAAGAAAAGCTTCTCTTTCCATCATTTTTTAGAGTTAAAGTTTATTTGTCAATTGGGACAAAAATAGATTCATAAAATAATCTCCTTTATTTTCATGACTGGATACCACAAACTCATTTTCCCTATATGGATGAAAGACATTGGTGCTTTGGTTTTATAAGATAAGCTTCTCTTTCCATTATTTTTGGAGCTAAATTTCATTTCTCAATTGGGACAAACATGGATTCACAAAATAATCTCCTTTCTTTTCGTGATTGGGCAGCATAAACTTATTCTCCTCATTAAGATGAAAGACATTGATGCTTTGGTTTTATAAGTTAAGCTTCTTTTTCCATAATTTTTTAGAGCTAAATTTCATTTGTCAATTGGGACAAGCGCAAATTCACATATTAATCTCCTTTCTTTTCATGATTAGACACCATTAACTCATTCTTCTTATTGGGATAAATGATATTGATGCTTTGGTTTCATAAAAAAGCTTTTCCTTCCATTATATTTTAGTGTTACAGTTAATTTGTCAGTTGGGACAAACACGGATTCACATATTAATCTCCTTTCTTTTCATAATTGGGCACCATAAACTCATTCTCCTCATTGGAATGAATGACATTGATGCTTTGGCTCCATAAGAAAAGCTTCTTTTTCCATCATTTTTTAGAGTTAAAGTTCGTTTGTTGATTATGACCAACATGGATTCACATAGGAATCTCTTTTCTTTTAATGATTAGGCACCATAAACTAATTCTCCTCATTAGGAAGAATGACATTAATGCTTTGGTTTCATAAGAAAAGCTTCACTTTCCATCATTTTTTAGAGTTAAAGTTTATTTGTCAATTAGGATAGACATGGATTCATATAGTAATCTCATTTCTTTTCATGATTGGGCACCATAAACTCATTTTCTTTATTGGGATGATGACATTGATGCTTTGGCTTCATAAGAAAATCTTCTTTTTCTATCATTTTTTAGTTTTAAAGTTCATTTATCAATAAGGACAAACATGGATTCATGTAATAATCTCTTTTATATTCATGATTAGGCACAATTAACTTATTCTTGTGATTGGGATAAATGACATTGATGCTTTGGCTGCATAAGCAAAGCTTCTTTTTCCACCAATTTTTAGAACTAAAGTTTGTTTCTCTATTGGGACAAATAAAGATTCACAAAGCAGTACCCTTTTTTTCATGATTGGGCACCATAAACTCATTCTCCTTATGGGATGAATGACATCGGTGCTTTGGTTTTACAAGAAAAGCTTCTCTTTCCACCATTTTTTAAAATTAAATTTCGTTTGTCAATTAGGTAAACACATATTCACAATATAATCTCCTTTATTTTCATGATTGGGCTCCATAAACTCATTATCCTCTCTAGGATGAAAGACATTGATGCTTTGGTTTTATAAGATAAGTTTATTTTTCCATTATTTTTTAGAGCTAAATTTCATTTGTCAATTGGGACAAATATGGATTCACAAAATAATCTCCTTTCTTTTCATAATTACGCAGCATAAACTCATTCTCCCCGTTGGGACAAATAATGCTTTGGTTTCATAAGAAAAGCTTCTTTTTTCATCATTTTTAGAGCTAAAGATCATTTCTCTGTTTAGACAAACATGGATTCACATAGGAATCCCCTTTTTTCTAGTGATTGGGCACCATAACTTATTCTCCATATTGCGATAAAGGACATTGATGCTTTGGTTTCATAAGAAAAGCTTCTCTTTCCATTAATTTTTAGAGTTAAAATTCATTTTTAATTGGGAAAAACATAGATTCACATAGTAATCACTTTTCTTTTCTTCGTTGGGCACCACAAACTCATTCCTAGCTTTAGGATGAATGACATTGATGCTTTGGTTTCATAAGACAAGTTTCTCTTTCCATCATTTTTTAGTGTTAAAGTTCATTTGTCAATTAGGACAAACACAAATTCACATAGAAATCTCCTTTCTTTTCATGATTGGGCACCATAAACTCATTCTCCTCAGTGGGAAGAATGACATTAATGCTTTGGTTTCATATGAAAAGCTTCTTTCTCCATCATTTTTTAGAGTTAAAGTTAATTTGTCAATTAAGACAGACATGGATTCCTATAGTAATCTCATTTCTTTTCATGATTGGACACTATAAACTCATTTTCTTCATTGGGATGAATGACATTTATGCTTTGGCTTCATAAGAAAATCTTCTCTTTATATCATTTTTTGTGTTAAAGTTCATTTATCAATAAGGACAAACATGGATTCACGTAATAATCTTTTTTTTTTCATGATTAGGCACTATTAACTCATTCTCCTCATTGGGATAAATGACATTGATGCTTTGGCTTCATAAAAATGCTTCTCTTTCCATCATTTTTTAGTGTTAAAGTTCATTTATCAATAGGGACAAACATGGATTCACATAGTAATCTCCTTTCTTTCCATGATTAGACACCATTAACTCATTCTCCTTATTGGGATAAATGACATTGACACTTTGGTTTCATAAAAAAGCTTCTCTTTCCATCATTTTTTAGTGTTAAAGTTAATTTGTCAGTTGGGACAAACACGGATTCACATCATAATCTCTTTTCTTTTCATGATTAGGCACCATAAACTCATTCTCGTCATTGGAATAAATGACATTAATGCTTTGGCTCCATAAGAAAATCTTCTCTTTTCATCATTTTTTAGAGTTAAAGTTCATTTGTCGATTAGGATAAATACGAATTCATATAGGAATCTCTTTTCTTGTCATGATTGGGCACCATAAACTCATTCTCCTCATTGGGAGGAATGACAATGCTTCGGTTTCATAAGAAAAGTTCTCTTTCCATCATTTTTTAGAGTTAAAGTTCATTTGTCACTTAGGACAGACATGGATTCCCATAGTAATCTCATTTCCTTTCATGATTGGGCACTATAAACTCATTTTCTTCACTAGGATGAATGACATTGATGCTTTGGCTTCATAAGAAAATCTTTTCTTTCTATCATTTTTTAGTGTTAAAGTTTATTTATCAATAGGGACAAACTCGGATTCATATAGTAATCTCCTTTATTTTTGTGATTGGGGACCATTAACTCATTCTCCTCATTAGGATAAATGACATTGATGCTTTGGCTTTATAAGAAAAGCTTCTCTTTCCACCAGTTTTTAGAACTAAAGTTTGTTTCTCTACTGGAACAAATACAGATTCACAAAGGAATGCCCTTTCTTTTCATGGTTGGGCACCGTAAACTCATTCTCTATATTGGGATGAATGACATTGGTGCTTTGGTTTCATAAAAAAAGCTTTTCTTTTCACCATTTTTTAGAATTAAATTTTGTTTGTCAATTGGGATAAACACATAGTCACAAAATAATCTCCTTTATTTTCATGAGTAGGCTCTATAAACTCATTCTCCTCACCGGGTTGAAAGATATTGATGCTTTGGTTTTATCAGATAAGCTTCGCTTTCCTTCATTTTTGAAACTAAATATTATTTGTTAATTGGGACAAATATGGATTCACAAAATAATCTCCTTTCTTTTCTTGATTGTGTAGCATAAACTTATTCTCCTCGTTGGGATGAAGGACATTGATGTTTTGGTTTCATAATAAAAGCTTCTCTTTCCATCTTTTTTTTAAACTAAAGCTCATTTCTCTGTTGGGACAAACACAGATTCATATAGGAATCCCTTTTCTTCTAATGATTAGGCACCATAACTCATTCTCCATTTTGGGATGAAGGACATTGATGCTTTGGTTTTATAAGAAAAGCTTCTCTTTCCATTAATTTTTAGAGTTAAAGTTCGTTTGTTAATTGGGAAAAACACGGATTCACATAGTAATCTCTTTTCTTTTCTTGGCTAGGCACCATAAACTCATTCATTGCTCTGGGATAAATGACATTGATGCTTTGGTTTCATAAGACAAGCTTCTATTTCCATTATTTTTTAGTGTTGAAGTTCATTTGTCAATTAGGACAAGCACGGATTCACATGGTAATCTCCTTTCTTTTCATGATTGGGCACCATAAACTCATTCTTCTAATTGGGATAAATGGCATTGATGCTTTGGTTTCATAAGAAAAGCTTCTCTTTCCATCATTTTTTAGAGTTAAAGTTCATTTATCAATTAGGACAAACATGGATTCACAAAGTAATCTTCTTTCTTTTCACGATTGGGCACCATTAACTCATTCTCCCTATTGAGATAATTGACATTGATGCCTTGGTTTCATAAGAAAAGTCTCCTTTGCCACCATTTTTTAGAACTAAAGCTCATTTCTCTATTGGGACAAACATTGATTCACATAGGAATCCCTTTCCTTTTCATGATTGGGCACCATAAACTCGTTCTCCTCATTGGGAGGAATGACATTACTGGTTTGGTTTCATAAGAAGAGCTTCTCTTTTTATCATTTTTTAGAGTTAAAGTTTATTTGTAAATTAGGACAGACATTGATTCATATAGTAACCTCATTTTTTTTCATGATTGGGCACCATAAAGTTATTTTCTTTATTGGGATGAATGACATTGATGCTTTGGCTTCATAAGAAAATCTTCTCTTTCTATTATTTTTTAGTGTTAAAGTTCATTTATCAATAGGGACAAATACGGATTCACATAATAATCTCCTTTCTTTTCAAGATTGGGCACCATTAACTCATTCCCCTCATTGGGATAAAAGACATTGATGCTTTGGCTTCGTAAGAAAAGCATCTCTTTCCACCATTTTTTAGAACTAAAGTTCATTTCACGATTGGGACAAACACGGATTCACATAGGAATCCCCTTTCTTTTCATAATTTGGCATCATAAACTCATTCTCCTTTTTGGGATAAAGGACATTGATGCTTTGGTTTCATAAGAGAAGCTTCTTTTTCCATTATTTTTTAGAGTTAAAGTTCATTTCTCAATTGGGACAAACACAAAATCGTAAAATAATCTCCTTTATTTTCATGATTGGGCACCATAAACTCATTTTCCTTATAAGGATGAAAGACATTGATGCTTTGATTTTATAAGATAAGCTTCTCTTTCCATTATTTTTAGAGCTAAATTTCATTTGTCAATTGGGATAAACACGGATTTACAAAATAAGCTCATTTTTTTTATGATTGGGTAGCATAAACTTATTCTTCTCATTAGGATAAAAGACATTGATGCTTTGTTTTTATAAGATAAGTTTCTCTTTCCATAATATTTTAATGCTAAATTTCATTTGTCAATTGGGACAAACACAGATTCACATAGCAATCTCTTTTCTTTTCATGATTAGACACCATTAACTCATTTTCCTCTTTGGGATAAATGACATTGATGCTCTCGTTTCATAAAAAAGCTTCTCTTTCCATCATTTTTGTAGAGTTAAAGTTAATTTGTCAATTGGGACAGACATGAATTTAAATAATAATCTCCTTTATTTTCATGATTGGGCACCATAAACTCATTCTCCTCATTAGGATGAATGCATTGATGATTTGGTTTCATAAGAAAATCTTCTCTTTCTATCATTTTTTAGTGTTAAAGTTCATTTATCACTAGGGATAAACACGGATTCACATAATAATCTCCTTTCTTTTAATGATTGGACACCATTAACGCATTTTCCTCATTGGGATAAATGATATTGATGCTTTGGTTTCATAAGAAAAGATTCTCTTTCCACTATTTTTTAGAACTAAAGTACACTTCTCTATTGGGACAAACACGGATTCACGAAGGAATCCCCTTTTTTTTCATGATTGGGCACCATAAACTCATTCTCCTCATAGGGATGAATGACATTGGTGCTTTGGTTTCATAAGAAAAGCTTCTCTTTCCACCATTTTTTAGAATTAAATTTCATTTGTCAATTAAGATAAACGCATATTCATAAAATAATCTCCTTTATTTTCCTGATTGGGCTCCATAAACTCATTCTCCTCACTGGGATGAAAGACATTAATGCTTTGGTTTTATAAGTAAGCTTCTCTTCCCATCATTTTTAGAGCTAAATTTCATTTGTCAATTAAGACAAACAAGGATTCACAAAATAATCTACTTTCTTTTCATGATTGGGCAACATAAACTCATTCTCCTCATTAGGATAAAGGACATTGATGCTTTGGTTTCATAACAAAAGCTTCTCTTTCCTTCACTTTTTAGAACTAAAGCTTGTTTCTTTGTTCAGATAAACACGAATTCACATATGAATCCCCTTTCTTCTAATGATTAGACACTATAACTCATTCTCCATATTGGGATAAAAGACATTAATGCTTTGGTTTCATAGGAAAAGCTTATCCTTCCATTAACTTTTAGAGTTAAAGTTTGTTCGTTAATTAGGAAAAACATGGATTCACATAGTAATCTCCTTTCTTTTTTTAGTTGGGCACCATAAACTCATTCTTCGCTTTGGGATAAATGGCATTGATGCTTTGGCTTCATAAGACAAGCTTCTGTTTCCATCATTTTTTAGTATTAAAGTTAATTTGTCAATTGCGACAGATACAGATTCATATGGTAATCTCCTCTCTTTTCATGATTAGGCACCATGAATTCATTCTCCTAATTCAGATAAATGGCATTGATGCTTCAGTTTCATAAGAAAAGCTTATCTTTCTATCATTTTTTAAAGTTAAAGTTTATTTGTCAGTTAGGACAAACACGAATTTATATAGTAATCTCTTTTCTTTTCGGAATGGGTACTATAAACTCATTCTCCTTACTGGGATGAAGGACATTGATGCTTTGGTTTCATAAGAAAAACTTTTGTTTCCATCATTTTTTAGAGTTGAAGTTTATTTGTCAATTAGGACAAACACAGATTCATAAAATAATCTCCTTTATTTTCATGATTAGGCAACATAAACTCATTTTCCTTATAAGGATGAAAGACATTGATGCTTTGGTTTTATAAGATAAGCTTCTCTTGCCATTATTTTTTAGAGCTAAATTTCATTTATCAATTAGGACGAACACGGATTCATAAAATAATCTCTTTTCTTCTCATGATTGGGCAGCATAAACTTATTCTCCTTATTAGGATAAAAGACATCGATGCTTTGGTTTTATAAGATAAGCTTCTCTTTCCATTATTTTTAGAGCTAAATTTCATTTGTCAATTGGAACAAATACGGATTCATATAGTAATCTCCTTTCTTTTCATGATTAGACAGCATTAACTCATTCTCCTAATTAGGATAAATGACATTGATGCTTTGGTTTTATAAAAATGCTTCTCTTTCCATCACTTTTTAAAGCTAAAGTTAATTTATCAGTTGGAATAGACATGGATTCACTTAATAATCTCTTTTCTTTTCATGATTGGGCACCATAAACTCATTCTTCTTATTGGGATGAATGACATTGATGCTTTGGCTCCATAAGAAAAGCTTCTCTTTCCATCATTTTTTAGAGATAAAGTTCATTTGTTGATTAAAACCAACACGGATTCACATAGGAATCTCCTTTTTTTTTTCATGATTAGGCACCATAAACTCATTCTCCTCATTGGGAGGAATGACATTAATGGTTTGATTTCATAAGAAAAGCTTCTCTTTCCATCATTTTTTAGAGTTAAAGTTCATTTGTCAATTAAGACAGAAATGAATTCACATAGTAATCTAATTTCTTTTCATGATTGGGCACCATAAACTCATTCTCCTAATTGGAAGGAATGACATTAATGCTTTGGTTTCATAAGAAAAGCTTCTCTTTCCATCATTTTTTTGAGTTAAAGTTCATTTGTTAATTAAGACAAACGTGGATTCATATAGTAATCTCTTTTCTTTTCTTGATTAGACACCACTAACTCATTCTCCTAATTGGAATAAATGACATTGATGCTTTGGTTTCATAAGAAAATCCTCTCTTTCTATCATTTTTTTATGTTAAAGTTCATTTATCAATGAGAACAAACACGGATTCACATAATAATCTTCTTTCTTTTAATGATTAGGCATCGTTAACTCATTCTCTTTATTGGGATAAATGACATTGATGCTTTGGTTTTATAAGAAAAGCTTCTTTCTCCACCATTTTTAAAACTAAAGTTCATTTCTCTTTTAGGACCAACATGGATTCACAAAAGAATCCTCTTTTTTCTTCATGATTGGGCACCAAAAACTCATTCTCCTTATTGGGATGATTGACATTGATGCCTTGGTTTCATAAGAAAAGCTTCTCTCTCCATCATTTTTTAGAGTTAAAGTTCATTTATCAATTGGGACAAACACGGGTATATAGTAATCTCCTTTCTTTCCTTGATATGGCACCATAAACTTATTCCTCACATTCGAATAAATGACATTGGTGCTTTAGTTTCATCAGAAAACCTTCTCTTCCCCTTATGTTTTGGAATTAAATTTCATTTGTCAATTAGGATAAACACAGATTCACAAAATAATCTCTTTTATTTTCATGATTGGGCACCATAAACTCTTTCTCCTTATTGGGATGTAGGGCATTGATGCTTTGGTTTCATAAGAAAAGCTT
>JBBYHL010442509.1:9581-22385 GCA_038381835.1 Adansonia madagascariensis
TGACTGTTATTTTTTATTCTATCCTAGTACTTCGAGATAGATGAGGTAGAATAATTGACAGTCATTCCTCTACACATATGGCATTCATAGACCTAAAGGACTAAAAAGAAGGATCAAGATTCTCCTTATCATGATCTATATAAGGTGCATCAGTAATCATGACAATTATGATATCTTCTTTTCCACTGATGACAACCACCTTATCATCCATAATAAACTTTAAGTTTTGGTGCAATAAGGAGAAAACTACTTCTATAAAATGAATCTAGGGCTTACCCAATAGATAGTTGTATGAAGGTGCATTACGCGTTACCTGAAACTCAACTTTATAAGTGCAAATATCGATTCTTAAAGGAATCGTGATCATATCAACCATCTTTTGCGTAGTCCCATCAAAGACATAAATAATAGTATAACTATTCTTAGTATATGAGGCATCAATCGACATCTGCAGAGTAACTAACGGTAGCATATTCAATGCAGAACCATTATTAATTAACACCCATGGTAAAGTATATCCTTTACAACTGATAGTGATATGAAAAACTTGTTTGTATAAACCTTGCAAGCTAATTATTGTGGCTTGTAAGGCATTAGCATTTAGTGATTTCATTTAATCAAACATTATAGTTAATTAATGTCACAAAGGTATTTCTTTATCTATAAGACTTAATTGTGTAATTGTTATAAATATCTTATGTAGGTAAAACCCATGGAACACATTGGCATTACAAGGGAATTCTAGAGTCACAGTGATGAGATCCCTATGTATCAAAGCCATGTTTCTAAAAAGTGTTCTTAGTCATTGTATTATCAGGATAAGGTATTGACAATGCACAAAGATTGGCATATGTAAATCTTTAAGCATAGGATACATGTAACTTATCTTATAAGTTAAAGTATAGAGATACTTGAGGAAATATATAGGTGCATGTTACAATAACAAGGTCACTGAACATGACTCGTTATAAGAGTTTAAATTGTATATCACCCAAATGCTTATAGAAATACTCTCATATGTCAGTAATGTGAGCGATCGTTAGACTTATGACACCAAGATCTCATATAAAGAGTGTCATCCTTTGATTCCATCATGAGTGGGTCCACCATAGATAGGTACTTATGGTAGAGTAGTTTTAGGTATGGCATGAATCATATGGTAAGTGAATGAGTGGTCTAAAGGGGATTCATCACCTTAAGTGATATGAGGGGAAATATCCCAGATATACTTGGCCCATGTTAACTCAAAGTCCTTAGTCAAGGTAATATTGATTATGGAGTTAACACATAAAGATTGCATACTGATATGGAATGAGCTAAGAGTAGATATTGAACCAACTCTTGCTATTTTTAGGATATATGATGAAAAGATATTTATTACACTAAGATACTGAACATTAAAGAGCTTATCAAAACCATATTAACACTTTTGCACGTTGGGTGGCCATGATGCTTTTCTAGATACCAACCTTGATCTACAAAATAAAATATTCTTTATTGGGCTATTTTATATTTATTATCAATATGATGGGTGCTTAATGGCTCACACAGATAAAGGTGATTAGTAGAAATTAAATTAAAATTGGGCTTATATGTCTAATACAAGTAATGGTTACTTAAGCCTAATTTGAATAAGTTTACATGGGCCAAGTGGAGCCACCCAGTTTGTTTGATTCTTAATTAACTTGGTTTTAGGGGTTAGACAAAATTTTTTAGGTCTAAATCTTCTTAGATAAGTTATAGATAATAGAAAGGTCCAATTAAGGTTCGAGTTTGCTCTATTGAGCTTAGTTTAACATAATAAGGCATTTAAGCTCAATTGTTCAGTTTAAGGGGATGATGTCGGATTCAAAAAATTAGGGTTCGAGTCTCAAAAATCTAAAAATGTCAAAAGATGACTAGGGTATGTCCTTTAAGGTGATTAAAACGGTTATTAATGATATTTAGATGAAAAAAACTTGTTTTAAAAGCCATAGTTAAAAGTTAACCTAGTGATAAAAGTTAAAATTTTAGCCTAGAGTTAGATTTTGAAATTGGAAGAGTGTCATAACTTGGATTTCAGAATCGATTACACCAAAATGAAATTGAACATGGACTTTAGGTCAAAAAGGTGTAATCGGGACTAGGTCATGAAAGAACATTAGGAATTTAGAAAGTTACGAATTCCCAAGGCTTAATCTGAAAGGTCTAGGATAAAAGATTTCAAATTTTTACGTAGAATCATTAATACATATTCTTACTACAGGAAAAAATATTCAATTGCACTTTTATATAAACAAATCATGGTCAATTGAATAGAATAAAAAGTTATACATAGATTACTGTATGACATAGTTATAGTCGAATTCAATATGTGCATAATGTGTAATTTTGTTCATTTATTCATTGTTAAGAGGTTAATGATTAAGCTAAGATCATGCAAGGGTGATTAAAAATTAAATCACCAACTTAGAGGCTATAAATAGGGGTGATTAGCCATAGTTTATAACTTCTAAACACTCATAAAACTTTAGAAAATCTAAATTTTTTTTTTCTTTCAAGCTCTTATTATTTTTAAGAGGGAAGCATTCTAACTTTTCTCTTTAATTTCATTTCAATTTTATAATTTTGATGATCAATTCATGTTTATCCATGCCTATCTGAATTTAAACCAAGGTTTTTCATGATCTATAGTATTCAGCCAATATGAATTATGATGATCTTATGTTTGCATCTTGATTTAAGCTATGATCCACTTGATTGCTTGTTGTTTAATGCTTGATCTTATGATTAATTGTTGAAATCTAGCTTAATGCATGACTAATGATCTAAACCTAGTGTTCGAACATAAGATCCCCTTAGGTTTGAGGTTTGCTAACTTAGATTCTTAGGAATTTGATGGTTTGAGCTTAGTTGGGCTAGGATTTAATGATATTGAGCTCAAATTTTGAAGTTCAAGTGTCGCAATCTTGATTTTCTAGATTGTTAATGTGTTTGAATAAGAGAAAAATCAGAAAGCTTGATTTAGCTAGCTTAGATTGAAATGATCTTAAGCTTAATTGATATAATTTCACATGATCTTGCTAATTTGAGCTAGTTCTTGATTTGAGCTAAAAGCTAGTTGATTAAAACTTGAATCTAGTGCAAAAATGATGAAATTCTAGGTTCTTGAACTAAGTGAACCATTTGAACAAACTGCAGTAGCCTCCTCTAGGTTTGGTCATGGCAAAATCTAGGTGAACTTTAGTAGGCTTTACATAATTGATAGTTAATTAATGAAACCTAGTTGAATTAATTTGAGTTGAACTTGGGTAAGCTAGAAATTTATGCTTAATTAAATGAATTTAGAAGGTTACTTGTTCAATTGTTAAGCTCAAATGATTTAAAGCATATTTGATTGCTAAGCATGTTGATTGAATTAAATCTAAGCTTATTTTCTTGTGCTTGATTGTTAAATAATGAGAATTGATGAATAGAAAAGCATAAGTAGCTTAGGATGAATTCAGACATGTTGAATTTGTGCTTAGAATAGGTTTTGTGGATAATTAGTTGCTAGAAACTTAGGTTAGTATTCTATATGTTTGATAAAGTGCATGATAGGATACTTGGGTTATGTAAAACCTTGTTTTTTTAAAACATTCCTAAGGGCAAGCTTTGGTTCACTTAATCAATAGGTGTATCAAAGTTTGGTTTTGTTTAATAAGCTTTTTAATGAGTCATCTGGGGATATTAAATAAAATAACTTGAATTAAAGCTGATTCAAAGCAAAATAAAAATACTTTTAAGTGTTTAAATATGTTAGGATGAGTCTAAACTTTATGAGCCTTAACTTCAGTCACTAGGTGATGTTTAGGTGAGTTAAATTGTGTTGTTTAGTTTCACTTAGTTGTTGGTTTTAGCATAGAAGTCAGTGGCACTAGCATGCCTCTCACTTGTTAAGATTAAATAATAATGAATAAAAGTGATAAAAGTAGAGAGATTTGCATAACTCTGAAACATATTGCCAATGCTGAAAAACATAGTTCTAAGTCTTGGCACTTAGAGGTCTTCATTATTTCTTTACATAGAACATTTATAGAGCCTACTTGGTCTAATTTCTGGATGTTTGGATGTCTAGAAATGTGTTTTAAAAATTTTACAAAAGGTTTCATGATCACAAGCTATGTCAAAGCTACTGCTGCATTCTAGCATGATAGTCTCATTAAAAAGATATATTTTGATTAGGTAAGGAACCTTAAAAATTTTTGTTCGTATTTTTTGTTATCCTTATTGATTAGGTTGCATAATAGGCTATTGAAACATATGATTTTTATGACCGTATGAATAGAGTAAAATCCTTAAGTCTAAGTTGTTTTCATTGCTCTATTTTAGCATCTAATTAGTAATACAAACTGTTTTGGGTGAGGATAATTTTTTTGCATTTTTCTCATATTTTTACCTAAAATTAGAGTAAATAAGCTTTCCAAACATGTATGGTTTGTTCAGTGGGTAGTCCGAATGAATAAAGAAGAAATTTTTGAAAACAAGCTGGTCGGACATGCTATGTGATGAATAGTGTCAAATTAAAAAATTTACGTGGCAACCAAAATGATGTTTGAAATCTTTTAATATTTTTAAATTGAAGTATGATGAGTCAGCAATCATAGAATATAGTTTGTTGATTTTATGTGATAGGAATAATCCAAACTAAATTTAGAGAGCTTGAAAGGTTAAATCTATCATTGTTTTGATTCTCTTTGGGTTTTGTGTTCACTATTCTAAGGTATTTGGATGCCTTAGAATTGATTCTAGAAGCCATGTTAGTATCTCAATAGGTCTAGGAATGTCCTATAGAAGGTCCTTAGTTGCTCACATTAAAGCTTCCAAGTTAAATTAAATCAAAGTTGATTTTTAGTCTTGTTTTCAAAGTTATGATTTCTTCAATTTAATCCAAGTGTGCTATTTTTGTGATTTCTTTTACATGGAATCAAGTTTGTTAAAAATATTGAAAATGGAGTCAATTACTAAGTATTTTTTTGAGCTAAATGTTTTATAGAATTTTTCTTTATAAATGATTATAACTTTGAATCAGTTGTAAATCCAAGCTAGTCCCAATAAGAGCTCTAAGACACATTTTTTGTTGATCTTTGTTTGATTTTGATGAAGTGAAAAGGGGGATTATGATTAAACACTTATGATTAAAATCGAAAAAACCAAATTTATATATGTTTAATTAGTTGGTACCAAGCATTAGGCATAACGAGAAGGATTGAGTCCTTACTTATGGTGTAATCGACTTTTGAGCCTAACTTTATAGAATTTGGTATATTCAGGCTGTAAAATCATTCCTTTAGAGATCTATAACTCTTTAGTGAATGGTCTCAATAGGTAACTAATCACACTTAGCCAAAAAGATTGGTGGTGACTTCTTAATGTAGTCACTCTTATATTTCGGTATAAGAGCTTTAGATGAGTGATTCATTTTGATTGATTAGGGCCTATGATGATTCCAAGTGTTGTCTGCTTTGATATATTGAATTTCATATCTTGATATATTACAACATTTTTTTGGTGACTCCGCTATGGATAATTAGAGAGTCAGCCTTAAACTAATCACACATTATCCAAGTTTTCATTTTTTCAAGTTTAGTCAATGTTCAATAAGATCCTCTTGATATTTATCATTGTGATTGATTAATTATTATGATATTGTTATATGCAGTAACCTTATTGCAGCACTTAAATAAAAATCTTATGCTGCACTTGCGTATAAAAATAAACAAAATAATTACGATATATATCTCAGATGATGAAGTGTGATCTAGATTTAGAGCTTTTCTCGACACACATTACACTAGCATATGCATTAGACTTTCTATCGAGTATCGTGTGGGGGAAGATATAGGACCTATTTTAAGATATATGGAGTTATTAATGATCTCATTATTAACAATATGTATGGTCAGCCAAAGCTTTTAGAGTGCATTGCTGTTATTTTCATGATTTTTCTATATAAACATGGCTAATGTACTCACCCAAATCGAACCCATTTTGCCAAGCCTATGATGGGCCTAGGATCAGGGTACCTTACCTATCCTTTCCAGTAGGGAGAACAATTTGGGGATTGCATTTGTTAAAAGTTATCTTAAACATGCATATAAAAAGCCATAGGAGCCAAATTCAGTTAACCATACCTAGAATGTCTTGAAAAACCTGAAGTTTAGGTATAATCGATAAGCATTTCTAGCTTTCTCTTACTTTATTATTTTAAGTCTAGATCTCAATTAGCATTGAATGAACTTTATCATTCGAGATATTTATCATCCCATCGATACAAGTTTATATTTTCATTTGATTATAACTCACCATTTGCTATCGGGTTTATGGCTAAAATTGTTCAGATAATAAAACAGAGCTATGGTGAATGGGCATAGTAAGGTTTTTGCATCATGAATGTTATAGTATTGAGAATGTTTTAACATAGGGTTACGTTGTCATATTGATGGCTAATGTGACATTAGAAGCATCATGCTAGCTCCGTTTTGAGAAAAGTGTCCTAAAGAAAATCAGTCCCTTAAATTAGGATTGTGTATCAATGAGGCTAGGTTTTCAACATTAGATTATAGGGTACATATCCTAGTACCAAAATAATGTGTCCATTCGATTCGAAAGCCTGCAAATGTTAAAAATAAACTTTTTAGGACCATTCAAAATATATGAATTATTTTATATATGACTAATCCATGATTTTAGTAGCCTTATTTGTTTGCTTTGCATCTATTTTAGCATTATTATTAGTGCATCTAATGGCCATTGCTATAAAAGCGATAGTGCCTATCCTAAGGGTCATCGAATGTGGGGAAACATATGGTCTCAGTAAAAAAAGGTCTTCTGTAGTGAAGGATTGGTCGGAATAGATCTAAAAGCAATGTGAAGATGCGTTGGAAGTTAGATATGTCTCACTATTTTTGGTCTGAGTCAACATTAACTTTTAGTAAAATGACTTGGTAGATATAGTATTATTGATTCAGGTTAGGATAAACGAGGGTTTGTTCTAAGCTGTGGCATAATTTTGGAATCCAAGATATCGGTGCTTCACTTTCAATAGGGAGGATATGGTCTTGACAATTAAGGAGTAAACCATCTTGTTGTGTATTGGATGTAACATTTTTAATTGGGTGTCCACTAAGGATTTTAACCCATTGACATTGAAAAAGTGGTTGGTTAATATCACCAGAGCATCTAAAGCTCGAATTGGGGCATTTATAGTATGAAAAGGTGAGAGTAATTACATACATGGCATAGGTTACTCGATTTGATTGATGACTGCCCAAACCCAAAAAATAAAAAGGATATCTTTATGTTGGCTATCTATTGTCTGGTAATATTTCCTATGACTTTAGGCATGTTAATGTAATAGTAGTTGATTTCTTTGATAGGTTAAGGTACAATTTTAATTTAGCTATGGTGATTCTTGCTGAGATGATATAGTCTTTAAATAAGAAAAATCGAGAGTAGATTTCTCAAATATGCACAGTTGTTATAGATATGGGTCCATAGTTACCTTTGAAAAGATGTGAATGCTAATATCCAAATGTGTATTGGGTCGTTCCTACTGATTGTCAAGTTTTTTAGGAAAGAGTGGCTGAGTGATTATATTAAGGATCAATAGGTGTCAGTGTTTTAAAACCTAAAGAAGGATGATATTACATAGAGAGCACCATAGATGTTTTCTCAAGATATGCTGTACTGATACGGATGCCGACATTGGGTGCCTTTGTTAGGAATTTTAGGTTGTACTAGCTATGTTTTTTTGCTAGTTCAAAGGTAGTTCGAGTCCTAATAGTTCATTCCTATGCTGCATAATTTGGGTGAGTTTAATTTCGTATGTGGCAAAAAAAGTTATATAAAAAGAATATGACCCATGGTTGATGAATGGAGAGAGACTTATCTTATGCAGTTGGCTCAGTATTGGGACGATATAACTCTGGCATATAAGGTTCAAAGAGATAATTGGGTCAATGAGACTGTTTTGCTTGCAAAATGAAGATGTAGTTTTTCTTGCACAAGAGTCACTGTCCAAGGTTAAATTATTGAAGAGAGAATTTAAATCGAAGCAGGCAGTGTTTAGTTAGAGATTCCTCAATTAGAGGCTAAAAATAGGCCATTAAAGTATGATCAAGTTATATGTAATTGACAATTGAAAGAGTTTTATAAAAAAAGGTGATGCCTAGTGAGGTATAGAAAAACTACATCAAGATAACAAATGACTCAAGCTTTCTCTAAAACTGAGGTCGATAAGTCATCTGAAGAGTAGGAATTGAAAATGGCATAACTAAACAACTAAGTGGACCTGTGGAGAGGTAAAGCCAAGAAAAGTACTGAATAGGTAGTCAAGCTTTCAGGTAGTCTGTTGGTGAGCCAAAAGAAGCATGACTATGCCCTAGCCTAGCTACAAGTCTAGAGTGATGTCAAAATGGAACTCGAATCTCCTCTGATACCCGATGTTCCCATCAAAGAAGAAGAGCAGAAATGGAACATTGTCTCAATGGATGGACAAAATTAGAGATTGATTGGATTTCTTTTATGAATGTACTTGCACTATTTTATGCAAAAGTGACAAACATGAACTCAAATTTTTTGGATGTAATAATTGGATTATATTAGAGTTATTGCCTCAACCAATGCCTTCAACATGCTTGCATTTTATTCATGACATTGCATTCATGCTAACTCATTCTTTTTATATGTGTGCAATCATATTCATGTCATAGCATGCATAATAATCATAATACTGGATTTTAAATATGGTGTCATTCTTTAAGGAAATAAATTATAAACACGGGGAAAAGTGTAAAGGTATCATTTCAGAAGAGAGATAATGCCTATTCTCATATTAAAAATATAAAGAATGATTTTGAGTCAAGAATAGAGAAAGTAGAGGAAGTTTAGGAATAGGTGATGAAGGGTTAAGATGAGTTAAGGTCACAGCTAGCTAAAATCATGGAGTTAATGACATTGGCTACCAAAAAGAAGAAGCAAGTAGCAGGTTTAGGTTCTCAAGCTAAAGATGTTAATCCTAAAAGAAAATCTAATAAGTCAATGAATGGAAAGGTAAAAAAAATGGTACCTCTAGTTATAGTCTTTCAAACCATGCCTATTATTGGAATTGCTCCTATAGTGCATGGGAATCCTAAAGTTCCAATGCCACATGTGATTACTGATAAAAGGTTGAATCCGGGGTTTACTCCAGTGAATCCATTAATCTCTAACCTTGATGAGTTTGCCAAATTAGATAGGTATATAAAGAGGTAAGTAAACATGTAGAAAAGGAATACAAATAGTTACAAGTTATAGAAAAGAGATTGAAAGCCATAGAAGGAGTAGATAAATTCGAAATGGTAGATGCAAAAGAGTTGGGCTTAGTTTTCAGATTGGTCATTCCTTTATATGACATTATAGTTTAAAAAGTATAACGGTACCATGTGCCTATCTACTTATATTAGGATTTATTGTCATAAGATGGTGGGTACAAGAATAATGAGAAGTTATTGATTCATTGCTTCCAAGATAGCTTAACCGTAACTACAACTTGGTGGTATGTAGGATTAGATAAGTTATGATTCAAACCTGCTCAGATCTGGTTCAGGCTTTCTTGGATAAATATAAGCAAGTTACACATTAGGTACCTAACTAATTGTTATCACAGAGCATGGAGAAAAAGTCTAATAAGAGTTTTAGACAATATGCCTAAAGGTTGAGAGAAAAGGCTGCACAAGTGATTCCTCTCTTGATGGAGAAGGATATGGCAGTCATTTTCATTAGCACTTTGAAAACTCCATTTTATGAGAGGTTGGTCAGTATTACCATTAATAATTTTACAGATATGGTGTTATTCGGAGAGATTATTGAAAGCGCAATTAAAAGTGGCAAGATGTCAAGTGGTGAATCTTTGGGAAGTAAGAAACTAGCCTTAGTTAAAAAGAAAAGAAAATAAGCTAACACTGTTAGCATTAATAACTGTGCTCCCATGAATCCTGTAACTTGCTATGCATATTACTCAATGGTACTTGGACTGAGTTCAAGTTATTACCATTTATTCCCTATTTGTATACATTGCTGCTATAACTTGGCATACATGAAACCATAAAGTAGTAACCAGAGTACCTAAAATATTGTGAACCTAATCTTGATGCCCTATCATGATGTGTACTAACGGGTACTTCAGGGGCAATTGATAGCATCAATATATGTCATACCCTTACAACCTTTTTACCTGATTTGGTATGATGCTAATGCCATATGTGAGTATGACGGAGATGCATAAGGGCAATCAATAGAGAATTATTCGATATTCAAGAGATAGGCTCAAGGTCTTACTAATGTTGGCAAGTTAAAGTTTGAGACTAAACCAAGCCCTAACATGGTTGAAAACCTATTACCCAATCACATGGAGTCTAAGATGAATGTGGTGATGGTTGTGAAGGCACATAGGACTAAGATGAGTATAGACAAGGTGAAAACTCTTTTGAGGGTGGTCTATAATGCTATGGTGAAAGCTAAGGCAGTCTTAAGAAAATTAATCTCAGTGGATAATTCGAGAAATAATTACGAATTTCATGGCAGGGATGAACATGAGTTGCAAAGAAATACTAATTTTAAAGTTATTATTTAAAAGTTGATGGGCAACAAAGATATAGAATTCTACAAATAATTACATGAGCTTATAGTAAAACCAGTAAATATGGTTGGTGAGGGGTTCATAATGGTTCCATACGAAATTGCTAGACCAATGAGTATTTACTGTGAAGAGTTCACTTGCATGCTGTAATTGTGATTCCTACTCTGCAAGTAGTCATTGGGGTGCCTACATCATTTCTTTACAAGAGTGATAAAACATTTATGTGGAAGTATGAGTTTGGTACTGTGATCGCTAGGGAATTAAGTCTTTTGGTTGATACTATGACAGAAGCATGTCAAATGACTAAGAATGGGAGGTGTTATGCTCTACTATTGTTAAAAAATAAAAATTATTGTTAAAAAGTGAAAATTTGTGATTGTTAAAGAAAATATTGTTGAGCTAAAAGTGGTAATGGAAAATGTTTTTAGAGAAGTAAAGGAGCCAAAGAGTGAGGGATTGAAGATTCTTAAAGTTTATAAAGCATAGTAGGTATAGCATTATGGAACAATTGAGCAAATAGCTTGCTATGATATCGATGCTATTGCTATTGTTGAATTTGTAACCACATAGAAAGGCTTAGCTTAAAGTCTTAAATCAGGCATATGTGGTGCATAATTTTTATGGATAAAATGGGTCAGTTAGTAGACAACATATTGGCAGACAATTTCATATCATTCAGTGATGATGAAACCCTTTTCAAGTAGAAGGGATAGTGCAAAGGTTTTGCACATCATTATTAATTGTAAAGGGTATACTTTTTCACAAGGGTTGACTGATAATGGTTTTACATTGAATACCTTTCGTTACTTTACAAGATGCTGATTGATGCCTCGCACATTAAGAACAGTCATATTATTGTCCATACTTTCAATGAGACTAGGCGAAAGGTGGTTAGTATAATCATGGTTCCTTTGAAAATCAATCTATGTACTTTTAAATTAAAGTTTCAAGTGATGAACATTGCACCTTCATACAACTGTCTATGAGGTAGGTCTTAGATTTATTTTGTAAGGGCAGTTCCTATTTCGTTGCACTAGAAGTTGAAATTTATTGTGGATGATAAGCTGGTTGTCATCAGTGAAAAAGAAGACAATATTGCTATCATTTCTACTAATGCACTTCACATTGATTATGATGAAGAGATTCTTAATCCACGCTTTTAATCCTTCGAGTTTGTGAGCACCACATGTATAGGGGAAGGACTATCGACCATTTAGTCCTACTTGTTTTTGAATACAAGGATAAGATTGAAAATGACTATTAAGAAAGGTTGCCATGTCAGCAAAGGATTGGGAAAGCATTTGCAATGATGACCAGAGCCTTAAGAATGGTTAATTAGATTAGAAAGAATGGGTTGCGATATAAACTTATTGCTGCTCAGAAAAAAAGTTTAGTCAAGGGAGCTAGAGATAGAAAGATAGCTAGGAAATTGGGCTTTAAGTTCAGAATGGATGGAAGGTCTTCTGCTTCTTTTTAGGACATTTTTTGTGATGTGGTTTATCTAGACTTGGATAAGGGAAGCTATATGGAAGAGGTCCTAGTTTTGTTGAGTGAGGCCTTTAAGAATTTTAGTATTTATATAGAGGGAGCAAGGGATCTTAGAGTTAGATATTCTCTTCCCCTGTGATCACTAAATTTTGATTGATACTAAGATTTCAAGAAATTATAGGCTTTTTTTTATGAATATCAAGAACTCCACCCTAAATGTTGAGGCCCAACAACATTAAGATTTTTTTGTATTAGCCTATTTGTCATCATTAAAGAAGTAACAAGCATGATGAATTTTTCATATCCAAGTGTCTTTATTTGCTTGTGAATGCTTTATTCTTAAATTGGTTAATTATTTTTTCTTGAATGAACCAAAATTATTGAAACCATAATATATCTTGATTTGAAATGTCTTAATATATATGCACCTAAAGTTTCAATGCCTAAACTTTTCTCAAGCATCTTGAAATAAAAGATATAGAGAGAAAGACTAACTCTCTAGGGGTCAATTCTGATAAATCATTTCATAAAAATAAAGCATATTCTAATGAAAATTCTAAAGATTATGATTTGCCCTTAGATTTAGCAGGACTGATCAAACAAGAGGAAAGACAACTTATACCCCAGAAGGAATCTTTGGATATTGTATATATAGGGACTGAAGAGTGTAAAAAAAA